>JAHRHZ010000157.1:89753-106537 GCA_024137785.1 Ginglymostoma cirratum | reverse complement strand
TGGATGAACACAGCGGGCCAAGCAGCATCATAGGAGCAGGAAAGCCTAGAGGCCCGAAACGTCAAGCTTTCCTGCTCCTATGATGCTGCTTGGCCCGCTGTGTTCATCCAGCTCCACACCTTGTTATTTCAGTTGAAAAGGCTTTTTTTAGAGTTTACAGTCTATTCACCCATCTGGCCTGTATCAGTATTTCAAATAGTCTCATTTCACTTCTCTATTCTAAAATCAAGTAAATTCTTGCCTTCAGATATTTATTCATTTTAAAATTCTATAATTAAACCTACTTTCACTGCCCTTACAAGTAGTATACTCCAGATTACAACTCACTTCCGTGGTTCAAAATCAACTTTGATAGATGGAGTGAGGGAGGGACAGGCAGCATGGGACCATTATTCAGCCAAAATTAATCTTCATCTAAATAATTGCGTCCTACTCAGTCTGTGGCCCTAACAAGTCAGTCTTCCATCACTGGCCTGCTTACAAATGGATAACCATACAGTAATTTGTAGAACATGTAATAAATTAGTGCAGACAGGGCGGTGTGGTACAGTGTAATTGAAGACCAAGTCGGAACTTGCAGAATTGACAGGAAATGGGAAGTAATTGTGCATAGAACATACAAAATAGGAACAACAGTATGCCACTCATTACACTAAGCCTGCTCAGCCATTCAAAAAAATAATGGCTGATTTGACAGTGGGCTCAATTCCACTTTTCTATCCACTACTGTTACACATCACCTCCCTTGTTTGTCAAAAATTTGTCCAGCTTTGCAGACTGGAGGTCTGTGATCCCAGCAGTGTGCCACAAGGATCAGTGCTGGGTCTACTGCATTTCATCGTTTACATAAATGATTTGGGTGTGAACATAGGAGGTATGGTTAGTAAGTTTGCAGACGGTACTAAAATTGAGGGTGCAGTGGATAGCAAAGAAGATTATCTCACAATACAAAGGGATCTTGATTAGATGGACCATTGGGCCAAGGAGTGGCAGTTGGTGTTTAATTTGGATAAACATGAGGTGCTGCATTTTGGAAAGACAGATCAGGGCAGGACTTAAAACACGTAATGGTAAGGTCACGGGGAGTGCTGCTGAACAAAGAGGCCTTGGAGTGCAGCTTTGTATTTCCTTGAAAGTACTGTTGCAGGTAGGTAGGATAGTGAAGGTGGCGTTTGGTAAGCTTGCCTTTATTGGTCAGAGCATTAAGCATAGGAGTTGGGAGGTCATGTTGCAGCTGTACAGGTCATCGGTTAGGCCACTTTTGGAATACTGCGTGCAATTCTGGTCTCCCCACTATGGGAAGGATGTTGTGAAACTTGAAAGGGTTGAGAAAAGATTTACAAGGATGTTGCCAGGACTGGAGGGGTGGAGTTATACAGCCCCAGTCTGTTAAGACTCTCTATTTTCCCCTCAAGTGTCAGACCTGAGGTGTGACCTTACAGAGGTGGATAGGGCAATTAGACAAGGTCTTTTCCCCAGGATGGGGGAGTCCAAAACTAGAGGGCATAGGTTTATGGTGAGAGGGGCAAGATTTAAAAGGGACCAAAGGGGCAACTTTTTTTAATGCAGAGGGTGATGCGTGTATAGAATGAGCTACCAGAGGAAGTGGTGGAGGCTGGTACAATTATAACATTTAAAAGGCATCTGGATGGGTAACTGAATAGGAAGGGTTTAGAGGGGTATGGGCCAAATGCTGGCAAATGGGACTAAATTTATTTAGGATAGCTGATCAGCATGGACGAGTTGGACCGAAGGGTCTGTTTCCATGCTGTACCTCTCTATGACCCTTAAAGAATCTATCAAACTCAGCCTTTCAAATTTTCAGGGATCCCGTCTTCATTCTCTGGGAATGAGAACTATATAGACTTATGAACTTCAGCAAAACTTTCTCCGCATCTCTGTCAGAGACTAATCCATTATCTTTAAGCTATTTTTGAGCCAGATTTAAAGCCTCTCCAAGAGGAAACATTTTCACAGTCTCCATTCTGGCAAGCCTCCTCAGGATTTTGTAATGGGTCAATAAGATTAGCTCTCATCCTTCTAAAGTCTACTGAGTAAAGGCAAAATTCAGACAAACCTTTTCTCATAAAACAACTTTCTCATGCCAGGATTTATGAATAAGTTGCAATCCAAATATATTCCAATGCAAGAGAACAAAACTGTACACAGTATTCACATCAGAACCCTCTACAGCAGCAGAAGGACTTGTCTACTTTTATATACCCTCTGCAATAAATGCCAACATGCCATTTCCCATTGTACCCCTATACTAATAGTTTACTAATCTGAAAATGATCCATAAATCCCCACTGTTTCCTGATAGTCAGCCAAAATAACTCAGGTTAAGAGCTTCAGGAGGTTTGACCACATTTTAAAGGATCATTAAGAAATGTTGATTCAAATGTTGTGCATTAACAAATAATAAATCCAGACAAATCACATAACTGTGCCCGTTCAGTTTCTACACCCCAACACCAATGCAAAACTTGAAAAATGTCATCCAACACAAGTCCACAAAACACAAGAGTAAACAATGAACTGAATATCTCAAAACATTCATAAAAACTCAAAGGCTTCGATAAACCACAATCCTATAAAAATGGGTAAAAATTTTGTAAAACTGTACGTACTTTGTTGCAGCAACAGCATCTGGGTCCCAATCTGGATACCTGAAATGTAAAACATGCAAAAGCTTATTAGAATTAATCGGCAATGGGTACTACACCTGTGGGCTCCACACATCAACACTCAAGTGGTCTAACAACTGGCTTCCAGGACCAACTTTTAGTTTCACTGAAAATGGCAATTTTTCCAGCAAAAGAAAGTACAGTATTCTCCTTTTAAGATCTCATCTATTTTACTTCTATAGTGGTCAAGAGGTACTTATCCAAATGCAAACCTAATTTCCTATTTCTTCATTGTTGTGATGGGCATGTTATTAGTAAAGTTGGAATTTAACACCACCCTGATTCATCCTGGATTTGACACATATGACTCACTTGCTTGATGACTACAATTAACAGGCAAACATGTTGACATGGTAATGCAGTCAGCCCTCACTGTCTTAGCGAAAATTTGTAGCTCGGGGTGTGGATGCACTTGTTCGTTAACTCACCGAGCCAGTTGTTCTGTGGTGTGCAGACATTTCATTACCCTCCCAGGCAACATCTAGGACAAGCAAACACCAGACATGCAAGGGAATTTCTGGAAACCTAGTTCTCAACACGGGATTCCATTAACAAACGGATAGAAATAGACCACGTATACAGACTGCTGCTAAAACAACAGAACTAGAAGTGACAAGACCCTCACACCAGAGGATCACATAAATCCGGATGGATGCAGAACACCAATGCTTTGATTAGAGGTCACACTGACGACGTTGCCTTGAAGGGTAATTAAACATCTGCACACCACAAACTGCAGAGCCCCAAGTGGGATAGGATGGCAGCTTTACCTGTCTGTAAAGAATGTCAGCAAACAATTGGATGGTTTTTCTTCATATTTATTCATGGGAAGTCAGCCTCACAGGACAAGCAAGCATTTATTGACAGAATTTCTCTTCAAAAGGTTGTGGTGACAACCATCTGCCTGAACCAGAGCAGTTTTTGGGTGTAGGGACGCAATAGTGCTACTTTCCTTTTCTAAAGAATGGCACAAATGCATTAGAGATGGTTTAGACGTGGTTTATTAGACTGATACCAAGAATGAACAGATCACCTTAGGATAGGTTGGGCAGAGTGGGCTTGTCTTCATTGAAGTTTAGAAAAGCGAGTGGTGACCTTGATTGGCCCTGACAAGGGAGACGTGGAAAGAGCTTTTCCTCTTGTGCCTCAGATCTAAGGTCCATTGTTTTAAAATCTGGGTTGCCCTTTCATGTGCAAAATGAGATAACACAAGTCTATAAGCTGTTAAAGATGACATACGGCCCGTTCCTACGTTGTACTGTTCTATGAGGACATTTTCTCACAGCTATTCAGGCAACTTTGGAACCTCAGAAGGTGGAATCACTGAATATTTTTAAAACAAATGTGGACAGATTCCCATCAGGTAATCAAGGGGCATCAGGGATGGATCAGAATGCAGAATACAGTCACAACAGCCACAATTTTATCAAATCGCAGAGCATGATTGGCAACCAAATGGTCAACCTCTCTACCCATTTGATACGTTAGAAATAGCGATATAATTTCAAGTTAGGATAGTGTACTGTTTGAAGAATTTGGAGGTGGTAGTATTCTCACGTCTGTACTACTCTTATCCTTCTAGGTGGTAGAGTTCACAGATTTGGAAGGTGCTTCAAGAGGGCCCTGGTGAGTTATGCAGTACATTTTGAAGATGGTATACACTGCTGGTGTTGTGCTTCGGTGAAGGGAGTGCATATTTATGGATGTGATGCTAATCAAGTGGGGCTGTATTGTCCTGGATGGTGTTGAGCTTATGTATTGACATCAGGGAGTTAACTAATCAGCACAGAATTCCTAGTCTCTGATCTGCTCTTATAGCCACAGTATTTATATAGCTGACGGAGTTCAAGTTTTCCTCAATGGTAACACCCAGGATGTTGATTGTGAGGAATTCAGCAACTGTAATATCACTAAACATCAAGTGGCAATAGTTAGATTCTTATGATCAAGACAGTTGCGGCTTGGCACTTCTGGGTGTGAATGCTACTTGCTACTTATCTACATCTGGATGCTGTTCATGTTTTGCTGAACACAAACACAACCTGCTTCAGTATCTTAAGTCACGAATGTTTCTAAACATTCCACAAACAACAGCGTACAATGGAGGGAAGGTGAAGCAGCTGAAGGTAGTTGGACTCTATCCTAATGAGCTTTTGCAATGATGTCCTGGAGCCAAGTTGATTGACCTCCACCAATCACAATCATCTTCCTCTATGCTTGGTGTGACACCAATAAGAGTCTGTTTCTCTCTAACCCAGGTCAGAAGCGCAAACTAAGTGTTAGTGCACAGGTTACTACTCAGCAAGTGCCACTTGGTAACACTGCTGACCCTTTCCATTATTTCCTGATGATCTAGAGTATACTGATAGGGCAGTAAACAGCCACTTTGGAAATGTCTTGCTTTATGTGCGCAAGGCATAGTTGAGTACTTTTCCACATTACCAGGTAGATATCACTTATGATATAAAGGACTTCAGGAACAAGCCAAGATGGATCACCCACTTGGGTCGTCTTAATGAAAATGAACACAAATGCTTTAACCTCATAGTTTGCATTGATGCATTGGGGTTCCTCATTTTTGGGGATTGCATATTTGTAGAGCCTCCTCCTCCTGTTAGTTTTTTTAATTGCCCATCAATGATTCATGACTGGATGCACCAAGACAGCAGAGCTTGGATCTGACCTGTTTTTGGTTGTGGGATCACTTAGACATCTTTATTGTATACTGTTTCCACTGCTTGGCAGCAAGTAGTTCTGTTCTGTAGCATCACCAGGTTAACACTCCTTTAGTTATCCCTAGTGCTGCTCCAGGGATACCCTCTTTTACTCTTCATTGTACCAGGATTGATCTCCCAGCTTGATGGAATGATAGGAATGGGGGAATATTCTGAACCATGAGATGACAGATTGTGATTGAATACAATTCTGCTGCCAATGGTCTTCTATTTCTCAAAGCATAGTTTTGAATTGCTAGATCTGTTTGAAACATGTCCCATTCAGCATGGTGGCAGTGCCACACAACATGATGGAGGACGTGATCAATGAGAAGGTGGGACTTCATCTTCACAAGGATTATGCAGTGGCTATTTCTACCAGTACTGTCCTGGACGGATGCATCTGCAAAAGGTAGACTGGTGAGGATTGGTGAGCGTGGCATGTTAGTTTTCTCCCCTCATGTTGGTTCCTTCACTAGCTCACAAAATTCTAGTGTAGCAGCTACATCCTTTCAGACTTAACCAGCTTGGTGCTACTGAGACATTCATGGTAATTTAAATAAAAATGCAGTCATAGACGTAGGCATCACTGGCTGGATCAGCAATTATTACCCTTCGCTAATTTCCCAGAGGGCGCTAAATAGTTAACTGCATTGCTGTGGGTCTGGAGTCACATGTAAGCCAGACCAGGTAAGGATGACAGATTTCCTTCCCTAAATGACATTAGTGAACCAAATGGGTTCTTCCTGACAACTCACAGCATCATTAGACTCTTACTTCTAGATCATTGAATTCAAATTCCACAATCTGCCACAGTGAGATTCGAACCCAGAGCCCAGAACATGGCCTAAGTCTCTGGACTGATTGTCCCAGTCAGACCCAGACTCTCTTTAGAGAGTCAGTGTAGACTTGATGGGTCAAATGGCCTCTATCTGCATTGTAGGGATTCTATGATTGAAGGTTAAAGATGAACATTGAAACTGTCTTTATGCCTATAATCTCAAACAATGCAGGTTTTATTATGTTAACACATTTTCTAGTTGAGACAGGTTTGACAGCTGGTAGTTGGGCTTGTAAACTGTTACTGCAAAAACTTTCTGACACTCACTATCTAAGTTTGCATAAAAAGCAGTGTCCGCAGTAGGTAACTGAGGACTGCTGTACCCAACAAGAGGCTCATATCTTTGGGAGAAGGCATAGGAGGAAAGTGTATGCACTAGACAATCTGAGTTTAAACCAACTCCTTGTAATTGACAAAACCTGAAAAGAAAACCCCAAAATTAGTGTAAAATCCTTACTCTTTGAGCAAAAGCCTGCAGCTGTCCTTGTGAACAGATGTTTTGTTGTGACGATCCCAATCCTGCAAAAACAAAGACAGAAAACAACACTTTAACACAATGCAACGGGAAACATAACCAGCCTATAAAATTGAGCCAACCACGTGCTCAAATTGCAACAATTGAATGAATACATTATGGCACCACTCAAATCAGATGATGTCCACTCCACACAATTCTTAAGAGGCACCACCCACCGATAATGGGTGTTTTACATGGATTTAAGTGAATAGCGAAAACTTATCGACAGACCACACAGCAATAATGTGACGAACTGTTCTTCTGTGATTGTTACTTGACGCTGCACAGAGATTCTGAACATTTCTGAGAACAGGAAGAAAGCCCAAACATATGTTGGCTGAACATAAAGTAATGGGCAAAGTACGTAACATGTTCAAGGCTGGTTAGTATAGTGACCAGTATAGTAAGGTTTAAACTGAGTTTTAATTGACATAATAAAACTGTGGCACTATAACTTACAGAATTACTCTCTGCAGTTCTCTGCAATTGCTACTTTTAAATGAAGACTTTGAACAGAGATCTGAACCCAACAGCCACTTGAACAGAAGTATGCACCCAAATTAATCAATCAAGACAATTGTTTCCTGTACTGAGTCTTTAATTCTGCCAAAGTGGGAGTATATATTTCTCTTCATGGGTAAGTCACTGACCCACACTTCTGTTGGACTTCCCAAACATTGCTGGTAGTGATACAGCAAATCATTAGCTGTCACCAATGAACCTTTGATTGCAGCATAGGATTTTAGGTGATATTCTCCAGTTGAATAACTGAACAAATCAGGTAATGAAAAAAGAAATTAGGCATCTCATCTCAGTGGAATAACAAAAGCCATAAATCAGTGCCGGAGCTATAGACCACAAGGATCAGTGTTCTGAGGACGAGGAGGTCAGAACAGCCAAAACTATTTTAAACAAATTGGACTGAGTAAAAATACTCTGGTAGATTAATTCACAGTAATGGCAGGATATGTACACTGGAACAGGACAATCAACTCACTCGTTCTCTGCATAGATTCCCATGTGAAATCTGATTTTAGAATTGATGAACCTCATTTTCCTTTTCTGAACCCCACAGCAACTTTCCAGATTTCCCTCACTATTACACAATTTGTCAAGGTAGCATTTTTTCAACATTTTAATAATGAAACAAAGCAGGGTTTTTCTGACAGCTTTCAGTCAGACTTTGGCAGATTCATATCACAACCTTGCAAAAGGTATGAAATCTAATTCCATCTTCAGAGTTTCCATGCCAAATGGCCATTACTCAATTGAATCATGTAACAACTGTTTTAAAACAACTTTTTATTTGGAAATTGATTGTGTCCACATCTCATTTCTTCCTACATTCAGAACAATGTTCTATCTAGTGTCTCAGAAATTCCAACTTGTGCCATTTTTATTTTGTGAGATACGCTGAAAAAGTTATATTTGCCTAACAACAGCATTACAGTAAAACCCACTGCAGCTTCTTAGATAGCTCAACTTTTAAAAAGGAAATGCTTAACAGCTACATATGACAAAGCCAAAGGCTTCATTCCATTTCTGTACTATGACCATTGAAACCAACCAAAGACTTCAATTAGCTGGAGTTGGGAGAGAGAAATTACATAAGGTTCCTATCATGACTATCCAAGCTCTCCTTAAAAGCTGTGTGCATGTGGTAATGGTGGTGGTAGTGGCAGTGGAGTGGGGTGGGGTGGGAAGTTGGTATCTAACAAGGAATTCCTCACACAATCAGGTGGCATCAAATCATAACTGCCACTTCGCATCTTAAAGGTAACAACTTCAATCGCTTAGGACAGAAATAATAGGAAACTGGGCAACAATTCTACAGGGCCTACAGCCTTTAAGTTACTGAAGTACAGTGCGATAAATCGATGGCACCAAAAACATGTTTGGCGAGGGCAGCCACTGAAAGACAATTTATCCAATTGAGGCATTTTTGTTCTCGTTTCAAAGAACACCCACCACATCAAAAGGGTAAGCCCAGGTTACCAACAAGGAGAAACACTTGAACAATCCACTATTACTACATCTAGGTGAACAGCCTAACAAAGCCTCAAAAAGCTCCACAGCAACTGACATGATGGGTGCAGCGAAATACCAGTAGAAATAAAGCTATTTATTTTTCTGACAGAGCAGCTAACCCAACCTTTGGTTTGTTCAGTTTTGAAGAACGAAGGCCACCCAACAAAGTAGCACTCTTTACTTTCATTTCTTCTTCCACTGTAGTTTGAGTACTGCCTAACATATCCTTGTGGCAGAAATTGAGAGCTCAAAACAATCGACTTCTTCGGCTGTTTGCTTTTTTCCCCATTTATCTATAATTTCATGAAATCAGGAGGCTTTGAAAGACTAGCACTGCAACTGATAGTTACAGTTCAATGGAATCTAGTATTGAATGTTTAAAGGATAATAAGAGAAATGCAAAAAGTTTGTCTTCAACCACCATAAAGACTACAGACACGATTTGCTTCATGTTGGTCATCAGGTGTGCCTGCCACTGACAGCACTCCTATATGGAGGGGACGTGAACAGCAACTTCATGCAGATTTACACAGATATTCCGGAGATTGACCCAATAAGAGGTTTAAAATTCTAGTGCATTGTTTTTCAGCCACATAGCAGCCATGAATGACACTGGACAATTGCAGGATGTGGCTCCTTGAAAACCCCTTCTGCGATCATTGCCGAATCCAGCAACATGACTGCAAGTGGCCCTGAAAATTCCCTGGTCATAACACTAAAAACCTTGCATAACTAGGTGCATTCCTAGATAAGCTGTTCCAGCACATCTATGACACCAAAAACTACTCAATATACAAAAGGGTCCAGGAATCTTGATCTAAATTCTGTTCAGTCTTTGCAGACATCTTGATAGTTCCCTCACTTGTTTGGTAAAACAACGTTCTTCTGACTCTCGATCTGCTGGTACTCATCTTTTACATGGGATCACAACAGAGCACCCTTAATTTAATGATACTGTACACACTCCGAAGTGGCAGTGAACTAGAACCAGAAGGAAAGCCGCAGTGACACAGACTCGTGCATTGCATTTGAAATTCAAACAAATTTCAGTATTCTACAAAGTTTGCATCCGAACAGTGATGGAAACATTGCAACCATGTGCAAAACAAAGACATACATCTCTGATTCAGATGACTACTTGGGAATAAATATTATCTGGTACCAAAAGGCAACATATAGCACAATTAATGCTCAGCAAGTAGCAGTAAATTCTGTACTTCAACTTCTGCACAGTTTAGGACGCATGCCACCTGGAGAGGTGCCTAATACTTCTTCACTAACTTTCAGACATGCAGGACTGAGGTGCAAACCGCAAGCAGTGTTCTTGATAAACAGATGAAGTCTGTTTTAAGAAATAACAGTTCTTTCAGTTCTACTACTTTGGACACTGCCTTGAAGAATCAACAGCCACGCAAAATTCCACAATGTTACAGCATGCTTTTAAACACAAGTTGTGGAATAAAGGCTGGGTTTCTACAACAGACAGCAACCTGTTCAATCGCTATGCAGACACTGCATTGGCAAGTGTAAATTTACATCTTTTCCAGCTTTGATCATCTATGTCATAATTTGCAAAATAGATCAGAGGCGATGGTCCAAGAATGAACAAGAACTACCTCATGACTTAGTAATGTCAATTATTGACATATCATTCCAGGTTAGCAATGGTAATCTAGTTGTTGACAAGCTGACAAACTTCCAGAATTCCTTCCAGGTGATGACTTCTTGGAGATTTCACAGATTTAGTACAGAAAGAACACCACTGCCCGACACAAAGGTATTACATGAAATGTCCAAGAATGGGTTATAAGATCCATAAGACAAGCAGTATTTCTGGCACTATAAGGCCGTATAACCTGAAGCTGAGCTGAGCCCAGTGGTTGAGAACAATCAGAACTTTATCACAACCAACCTAACGCCCAATAAAAGAAGGGAATCTGAAGGTGAGGATGGATTTGGACCACTGTTGGCAGGATGGTAATTTTTACAACAAGCTGTGCTCACTTCACAAACAACATTTCTGATATGGATGAAAACTGCTATTGTGGAGTCTTATGCCCTTTAAAAGGTACATTCCTGTAAATTCCCACACAGCAACCACAAAGTGTAAGACTCCATTGTTTAAATAACTTAACAACTCTTCCCTAATCTACAGTCCTAGTTATTTCATACTCACCCATAAACACATCCTAAAAACTTGGAGACCCCGTGTAAAATAAACTAGTCAAAAGCTACATTAACTAAAAAAAACTTTACACTCAAAATGATGCCCTGATTAACTTGTTTCCACAGTTAATAAGTTTTAAGGACTTCATATCCTGCTGGATTATTTTCCTGAGCATGTGAATTAGAAACAAGACAGACATGCAAATGTCATGTTTCAACAAGTATTAGATGAAGTAACATTGTGGCTGGTTAATGTCCAGCTCCAACCTCAAGAAGCAAAATAAAATTGAGAAATGCAATGACTTCAGCCATCTTGGATGTGCTGCAGATCATGGATATGGTAACAGAAATAAACAAACCAAATGAAGGTAATCCACATTACCTTAAGAGTTACGTTAACCTTTAACATTCTCCCCATTGGGCAACCTGGGCTTATAGCAAAGGGCAAAAGGTATAAGGGGTTATAGCTATCAACATAAAAACAAACAAAAACCACCAACATACCATCATTGCTAACACAGTGTGGAGTTGGAAGAACACAACAGGCCAGGCAGCATCAAAAGAGCAGGCAAGTTGAAGTTTCCGGTCAGGACCCTTCTTCAGAAATTTCTGAAATTCCCGACCCGAAACTACAACTTTCCTGCTCCCCTGACACCGCCTGGCCTGCTGCATTCCTCCAGCTCTGCACTGTGTTATCTCTGACTCTAGCGTCTGCAGTTCTTACTATCTGCGACCATCACTGCAACTTCGCTGGAGAAGGCAGCCAGCAGTGGATCAAATATAATAGTTAAAATTATTTTCTTTTAGAAAGTCAGCATCAAGCACAGATCAAAAAAAGTGTGGAGATGCAGAAATTCTGCTGTACCTAGCAGTCAACAGAATGAAGATTACAGAGTTCTTATGAAGCATACTTTATACAGACCACATACTTTGAACACTTCAATCTGCCACCAGTGTGCTGTATTAAAACCTTAGTGACAAGTTTCCTGCTTATATTGTAATATAATTCAGTAACCCACACTGATGGTAGCATAAACTTTCTCCACCTTAGCTCAAATCAGCAGGTCTGAGAAAACTCATCTCTTCGTAGGGATACAATTTTAGATCAAATCAAAGAATTTACTTCTAGAAAATGACTCACTCTTTTTCTAACTATTAATGAGATTCATGGTTGGAAAGGATCTATAAACTCTACCTTCATATTTTAAAAGATTCTCCAAAGGACATACCACATGTGATTTCACCACAACCTACCTGCAGTAATTCTATCAAGAACTTGTAATGGGGATTTGGATAGATTTTTACCCCTTCACTGAAATCTGCAAATTAGTCCCCAGCAGAGAAGACTGAGCACCTAAGCATGACATTAACATGACCGTGAGACACCAAATTCAACTGGCGGTAGAATTAGGAGGACTCCAACACAACTGGCTGAAAAATTTGCTACAATTACTTTTACACTCTTTTGGTTTTAAAAAAAAGGGAGTGATTAAGTATTAAATACTAGATCCACATTAATGCCTAGTAGAATTCCTCTTCACAGTATTATACCTTTATGCTGTTATCTGTGTGCCAAGACCTTTAATTAAATATATACTTGCCAAATTAACAAAGACAAATGCTTTACCACTGGGCTGCTATTCAGCCAATGGTGACTTTTTCAGGCACACCACAGAAGGCTGTGACCCACAAATATGCCTGTTAAGGAAGCAAATTATCAGAAAAGGCGAACTAGGTTAACAAACACTCACCCTCATTTGTCTACATTCTATGTTACACAAACTGCACACGTGGGGGAACCTCAGTGCAGGGACACCATAGTAATCATTCATCAACTTCGGTTTTGGTAATCCCTTCTTCACCACTAGAACTGTTCGCTTGATTCCATGAGTACTGTCATCTCGCGAAGGTTCCATTGGATAATTCTGGGGGGGACATTTATAATCTTCATTCCAGTTTCCTTCTCTTAGTGCTTCACGACTGTAATGCATGCTCTGGCTCTCCATGGGCCTATCTCGGTAATCATACTGTTGGCCATGCCCATAATCTACGACACTGCTCTGTACTTCTCTTCTGTAGTCTTTATCTTGTAGCTTGTACGGTTGATCATAACTACTGGATGGTTGCTGCTTGTTCATTTTCCGCATTCTTATTTCTCTTAAAATGTAGGGCATATTTTCTGGTGTAAGCTTCTCATCTGGGTAACGACTTAGCTCTTCCAGATCTTCATTTGACAGGCCAAAGTTTGCCAAAATATTTGAAGCTTTCATTGTGTCATGAAACCGTTGAACTGCAGATCTCTGGTCTCCACTTTGAGACGCAGGCGTTCCAGTGCTCCCATACCCAGATCGAAAACCTCCAGATGAAGGACTCTGATAGGAGGACCACTGACCTAAGCCTACATTATTTCCAGGTTGATTCATCATTCCCATATTCATTCCAAAGTTGCCTTGTGATGATCCTTGAGGTCCCATTCCCATTCCTCCTCTTCCTCCTCCTCCTCCTCCTCCACCTCCACCTCCTCCCCCCATGTATGGTCCTGGGGTATTCATACCAAACTGGCTAGATGGTCCTTGATTCTGGCCAAACTGATTTGGTGGTCCTTGATTCTGGCCAAACTGGTTAGGTGGGCCCTGGTTCTGCCCAAACTGGTTAAGCGGGCCCTGGTTCTGCCCAAACTGGTTAAGCGGGCCATGACTCTGCCCAAACTGGTTTGGTGGGCCATGACTTTGCCCAAACTGGTTTGGTGGGCCCTGACTCTGCCCAAACTGGTTTGGTGGGCCCTGACTCTGCCCAAACTGGTTTGGTGGGCCTTGACTCTGCCCAAACTGGTTTGGTGGGCCTTGACTCTGCCCAAACTGGTTTGGTGGGCCTTGACTCTGGCCAAATGCCCCTCTGGCATTGAACATGCTGATCTTCACTAGAGCTTGGTTCAACGATGCAAGAGCAGTGTTGGATACTGTTGTGGAGGCGACCGAATTCAGCTGCTGAAGGGCCAGCTGGGCCTTTATCTGGGCGAGCTGTAAATTTGCTGAGCCTAATAGAAGTGGACTGGTAATGCCGAGGTTCAATGAATTCACTGCTGGAGCACAATTTTCCAAGAATAACGCAAAGCTGAAAGTTAAAAGACAAACATTAGATTTTTACATCTTAGGCAACTTCCACATTTAAAGGGTTTTAAAGCCAGATCAATATATTTATGCTTGACTGCTTAAACAAAAAAGCTATTTCTTCAAGTAGTAACTAAACAGGTGGTCAGTTAGATCAGGACATCGAAGACATGAAGAAATATGGAACTGGGTATATATAGTAGACAACAATGGAGCTTTGAGAAGTACTTCCACCCCATACAAAACTTAAATTATGTATGATAATGCAGCAAATACTAATATATCCCAGCTTTTCAAATGCTTATGTTTAAAAAAAATCATGGGATGATAAGCCTCAAGTTAGACAGAGACCCACAAGTGAACACATTCCGTAAGTCCTCAGGTTGCTTCTGCAAAGTGCTCCAAGTCCACAGCATCCTGTTGCACTTTTTATAAACAATCCTGGGTAGCAATGAATTCGCCATGTACTGCAACTATAAGTGAAAATCACAATGATTTGTTACACAAGATGACTTCTCAGGCCTTCAAAAAAACTATGTGAAGAGTCCTAAAAGTATTCTCCTAGGACTACAAACTTAGCCTTCTAACATTTTTTATAGATTGATGAGCTAAGGCAAGTTACTAAAAGGTGCAGTCTATGGAGTCCTGCAGATAGTGACACAATCTTTTAAACTATGAACATTTCAAGAATTCTCATATATTAGACCATTCCTGCGGTCAGGTTGATAGATGGAATTCCATACGCCTAACTTCCTTTTTGACAGTCTAAACATCCACAAAATGTTTCTTCCAGTAATTACCCGAGTACCACTGCGAGTTCCACCCACCCTAGGAAGGCCAGATTTGAAACATGTAGACTCCAGGAATGCCTGGTTCATCGTCAGATATCACTGAATTCATGGGGTTAAACTCCATGACAAAGTTGGCACCCTACAGCAGTATTGAGGAGATGCTATCCTTCATACAGCACCAGGGATGTTAACATTGTATAACAACCCTGATCAATGGGTGTCACCAGTCTCACACACGAAGAATGGCCATCAGGATGATGTACTGGAAAAGTGAAAGCATTTAAAGAAATTTGTACTAGCTTTTAGGGAAGGGTTATGGGTAGAAAAATGACAAGTGTTGACAAATTTGTTTAAGTTTGCAAAACCAATTACTCAACCCCAGGCAATTATCCTATTCCAAAACAGGACAAAAATATTGGGTTTTTGACCTTATTGAGCAGCTGGTTTAATCATAAGACATTGGCTCAGTTGATAACACTTGCCCAGGAGTAAAAGTCATGCTTTCAAGATCCAGTCCAGGAAGTGAGCATACGACACACATAGACAGTACTTCAAATACAACATTAAGGGAATGCAATACTGACTGAGCTGTTTCCTTTGTTAAATACAGGAGGAAGCTGTCTGTTTAGATCTTGAGCACTCAGACTGATTTACATTTGCTCACATTCATTACTACGCTTCAAAGATAATTGGCTCAACAGTTTGGAAATGCTCAGCAAATGAAAGAGAACATTCCAATAATTGTTCATTTTTCTTTAGAAATACCCTATCATGCGATCAAAATTCACACACTTTCTTCCTTAAATCACTCTCTAAACACTTAATAGCAAAGTTTAGGGTTTACTAATAACAATAACATGAAGCACTCAAGGATGTTAACCAGATTTTTAAGAAGTGTTCTGTAAAGGCGAGTTGTTGCTGTTTTCCACTTACTCAGAATGTAACTTTACAGTCACACAGACCAAGATCATCACAGGCTCAATCCAGTTGTAGGGTTAGCTTAACTAAGTTGCTACAACAGTAAGCTAGACAAGAAGTGTTCTCAGAACACCTGGGCACGGGGAAAAAGTGACACAAGGTGTAGTGGATGCTAATGAATGACAATTGACTGGCCCCTTTCGTAACACGTTAAGGTCAAAGGTAGAAGTGGACTTCGCTGGAAGGGCCCAGGCTTGATTAACCCGCTTACTCATTCCACAAAGAGCGGCCATTTGGTTGTTATTCTGGAATATGACCAATAATGCCCAAAGCATTCCCAGCAAGGAAATCAAGACAGTGCAAGAGAAAACTACCAGAGAAACCAAAAAATATTTTCAACAATAATGTTACACTGAAGAGGGGGGTCAGTTATCTCAGTTGGCTGGATGGCTGGTTTGTGATGTAGAGTGCTGCCAACAACATGGGTTCAATTCTTGCACCAGCTGAGGTTACCATGAATGACCCTCCTTCTCAACCTCTCCCCTTGCCTGATGCATGGTGACCCTCAGGTTTATTACCAGCCATCTCTCTCTAAGAGACAGCAGCCCTATGGCCTTGTAGGACAATAGTGGTTATCCCATTGAAACATACAGGATTCTTAAATGGCTGGACCGAATAAATTCTGAGAATACTTCCCCTTTTAGGAGAGTCTAGGACCATAGGGCATAGTCTTAAAATAAAGGGATGGCAATTTAATACTAAGATGGGAAATTCTTCACAGAGTGTCGAGTGTCTTTGGAACTCCTTACCAAAGAGAGCTGTGGGAGCAGAGTCCTTGCGTTTATTTAAGGCTGAGATGGATGGATTCTTGATCTGTACGGGAATCAAGGGTCATAGTGAAAAGGCCGGAAACAGGATGTGAGGAATATTGGAGATAAAAGGTACTGCAGATGCTGGAGAATCCGAGATAACAAGCATGAGGCTGGATGAACACAGCAGGTCAAGCAGCATC
>JAHRHZ010000157.1:34933-89353 GCA_024137785.1 Ginglymostoma cirratum | reverse complement strand
ACGTCAAGTTTTGCTGCTCCTATGATGCTGCTTGACCTGCTGTGTTCGTCCAGCCCCACGCTTGTTATGTGAGGAATATTGGATCAGCCATGATCCTAGTGAATGGCAGAACAGGCTTGAGGGGCCAATTGACCTACTCCCGTTCCTATTTCTTATGATCTATGGCTTTATAGTCTATGAAAACTTTACTGCACTTTATCTTTTTGCACTAAATCAGAACTAGAGAAATACAGCAAACTTTGTTTAAACCAACATGTTATGAATGGCACTCTTCATAATCCAGCAAAAATTATATACCACAAAGCTTACTGTCCAATCATTATAGTTTAAATTTATATACCTCAATGTAAATATAACTGTTGTTCAATCAAAATAGCCACACGAAATTTCTACAGGTGATTCAATCTAAAGTCAATTTCTCCTCAAATAACGCGATCTACCACAATGTCCGAGCAGTCAGTTGGCAGTGCAAGTGAGAAGGTTCTCTTTATTTAAGGCAAAGTTGCATTAGCATTTATGTGATTTATGCTGTAAATAAAGTATAACAGTGGTGTGTATGCCCCGTGTTAAATTTCTATTAAGTATGTGTTTTTACATTGATTAAGTGGACCTCTTGATTATCAGGAATATTTCTTCATTCAGCACATTCCTGGTCCAATAGGTGCCAAATAATAAAAGGTTTACTGCAAATAGCTAAAAAAAGTTAGAAGATGTAGCAATTCAACAGGACAGCACTCTGATCAGAGCACCTGATTCTGATTGCGAAGGTCCATGGAAACCATCTAAAAGCTGGAAGCACTGAAGGAGAGAGGTACAATGCTATTTCCCAGCGCCAGAATTCATCGCTGCAAGGTTGTATCGGCAAATGATACAGGAAAATTGAAAACTGGAGGTGCTTTGTAAAATAGAATCAAGATCAGACAAGGTAACAAGATCACAATTTTGTGGAAGAAATAGAATACTGGAAGCTCCTTGCCTCAGGCATGATGAAGTGCACTTCCAGATATAGAGTGGAGATGAAAATTCCGGAATTTTTAAATAATGGACAAGGTATGGTTTAAAAAAAAAGTAGGATTTTCTTTCCAAAATAATAGTGAGATAAGCTGAACAGACTTACTAAACCATAGGTGCCTCTGAAACACCATATACAACTTTTATAGGGAACATATTAATTTATACCATGCCACAATCTTTACAATATAAACTGCACCAGATTGGCAACTGTTAATAAAGATAACACCTGCTAAACAAATTTATTTTAAGCTTGTAACACCAAAACTGGACTCTAAGTCATTTTTCTAACTGTACATCAGTGGGTAAGCAACAGTTGTAGCCATTCTACAACCAGTTACCTCATACCACCTCAGTGAAACATGGACACTTACACAGAGAAAATGCAATAAATACACGTGATCAAATTGAAATTGGTCCGGGTTCAACTGTGGCAAATTCCATAGTGGAAGGCAGATCAATAGATGTGGGCCCGTCTTTTCAGGAATGTGGACATGGCTGGCACAGTCAATATTTGGATTCCCATCCCTAACTGTCTTCATGATGATGGTTCCAAACCTTTTCTGCCTACACCCACAGTGACGTGAAAGTGAAGGAAAGGTGATAGCTTCTCATATAACAGGTACAACACAGCCACTGTGCATCCACTATAGGAATGAACGTTTAAGGTGGTGGATGCAATGCCAAGAGTGTTGCTTTGTCCTGAATGACATCAATCTTGACTGTTGTTGAAGATGTACTTATTCAGCCAAGTGCAGAGTATCCCATCACATTGTTGACTTATGCCATGAAGACTCTGGACAGATTTGAAGGCAATGTCGCCGAGCCTGACCTGCTCTTTTTTTATATTCACTTGTGGGATGTGGACTAACTGGCTGAGCCAGCATTTATTGCCCATCTCCAACTGCCATTGAGAAAGTGGTGGTGGGCTGCATTCTTGAACTGCTGTAGTCCATGTACTGCAGGCAGACCCACAATACAGCCAACAGTATTTATACAGCTGATCTGGTCAGGTCAAATTTCTGAGTAATGCCAACGCCCATGATAGTTGGGGGGGGTGGGGGGTTAATGGTAATGCCATGCATATCATGGTATGATGGTCCGTATTTGGACAAAGTCTGCAATGCACTCAGGATCTGGGTAGCACTACAGAAGTACCAGTGAGCAATGAAACTACTACAAGTCAGCACTGACAACACCAACCTCCATTATGTTGCTGATGATCATAAGTACACTGTTAAGGCAGTAATCAGCCGCACTGAATTTGTCAGGCTTTTATTGAATAGGACGTACCTGAACAACTTGCCATATAGTCGGGTAAGTGCAAGTGTTATAGCTGTACTGAAACAGCTTAAATAGGTGCCTGGCAAGTTCTGGAGCACAAGTCTTCAATACTGTTGCTGGAATGTTGTCAAGGCCCAGAGCTTCTGCGTTAGAAAATGTCAACTTGACTAAACTTGATCCACCACTTGTCAACCATCGTTATGGCAGGCTGCTGTCAATGCCAGACAATTAACAACTACTTACCCTCAATACAGAAGTTAGTTACAAAACAGCCATTTGAAATATTAAGCAGAACAGCTCTTTCAAGCAATTCTAGAAAATCTTTGCATTTATTGGTGATAAGTTTATTCAACTTGCTGCATGTGTACCTTTAATACCTCTGTAAGTAAAATGCGTTATCTTTAAACTACCTTGTACCTTTATGTAACCTTGGGCATTGAAGTAGTTATCGCACATCTAGGGTCATCGAATTTTACATCGTGAATAGAGGACTTTCTGTTCACTAGGACTTAAAAAAAAAAATGTAGTGGCTTGAACGCAGTTTCTTAGTAAGTAATTTATTGGTGTTTCCACCATACCTTGCTACTATTCATCAGTAAAATGAGTTAAATTTTACCTGTTTTTCTTTATTCATGTTCATGTTCATAAATATTGCTTATATTGTTCACCTATTGTGACATGCTAATATGACAACACCAAGCCATCTGTGATATAGCATGCCAGGAACAGGCAGGACTGAAAGAAATGGTAACGATTAGGAGAGACCACAAAAAATAATACAGTAGCAAAGACAATATAATCAGGGTAAAGATCCAGAGTTAGAAGAGCAAGCCAAGGGACAGGTGAAGAGACTAGCAAACGGCAGAGTGGAATGGCACAACCAGAGCCAGTTTTAGCGTGCATGAGTTTAGTAAGGCCTTTGGAGGCACAGTAAAACAGTTATTCTCAGAAGCTGCAAAACCTAGAATTAGAAAGGTCAGGAGTCCAGCACAACGGTCAGGAGTGACCCAAAGATCTTCCACAAATTACAGGATTTGCAAACATATGCCTTTATCTCGGAAAGCAGAACTCAGTGAGCCGCATAGATGTGCAATCATTTGGCCCACCTTTGCTCCACACTCCCTGAATTCAAACATATCCATTAGGATCAACATGCTTATAGCAGCAGGAGGCAAACAATCAGGCCATCACGGTAGTGCCAGCTCCAAAAGCAATTCTATTAGTCTCATGTCTTTTTTGCATTCTCTGCCAATCTTTTCTTTATATAATTTTCCAATCCTTTTCATAAAATGACAATCGAATTTATCTTAACCACACATGCAGGCAAGGTATTCCAGATCCCAACCATTTGCTGTGTACATAAAATATGTTTGCCTCTAGTTCTTTTGAAAATCTTATGGTCTTATAGTTTGAAAAGGTAACCCCAACTTCTTCAAACTATTCACGTAGCTGAAGTTTCTCATGCCTGGAATCATTCAAGCAAATCGCTTCTGTGCTTTCTACAAATGAGTAGAGATCTATACTGTACTCTCCACTAACAGATTTAAGAACAGTTTCTTCCCCACTTTTATCAGCTTCAGAAAGGACCCCTCATATATAACAGTTGATCTTTCTCTGTACCTTCTCTGTAGCTGTAACACTATATCCTGCATTGTTCTATTACCCTGGTGTACTTATGTAAGAGATAGCATGCAAAATAATACTTTTCATTGTATCTCAGTACGTGACGATAATAAATCAAACCAAAATACATTCACATCTTTCCTATAATGTGGCGCCCACAGGTTTACGTAATATTCCAGCTGAGGTCTAACAAGTGTGTTCTACAAGTTCAACATCACTTCCTTACTCTTGCACTCTATTACCTATTAATAAAACCAAAGACATTGTACGTTTTGCTGCTTGATTTTCTACCACTATTGACTACTGATGCAGAGCTTTAACTTGATCCCCCTTATTCTAGGATAGCACAGCCCTGTTTATCCAAAGCTATACCTGCTATTTAGAATTCACACCAGTCTTGTGCTGCTCCCAGGACAGTCTACACTGTCCACTCCTTTAGAGTTGGTTCCCTACCTTGATCGTTGTGGTAGAATACTGGATATGCTGGATTGTGAAATGACAAACAGATCAAATACAAACCCATTGCCATTGATAAACTACAGAACCTTGTGGATGTTCTGAATTGAAGTGCCAGCTGCTGTGTCAGTGGAATAGATTCCTATAATCAAAGCTAGTTACTTCAGCTCAATTTTCAGCAGGACTTCAGCATGAAAAACTCAGCCACAAAGTCATTGGTCGAAACACTACTTCAGACTGGTGTTAAAAGCAGTAGACAAGGCATCAACAAATCATGAGGCAATTCTGTCTGAGGTGATATGATACACAGTCAACAAGGATCAAAGCATGCTCGTTTCTGTCAGCCTGAAACTTTTACACTGTATTAAGGAAACTACAGCCTGAAACCAATGTAACAGATCTTTCTCTTCTCACTAAACTGATGGCCCTTAAAAGGACTGCGTAGAGAGAATGCAACTTTATGATTAACATGAAGTGGACCTGGCATGCAAGAATATTTCTAATAAAGAGCTTTCCAGAAGCAAAAGTCAAATCATTGAAACAGTAGTGAAAATCTTACTCCAATGGGCACTCCAATCACATACAAGATGAATACACACCCTTCGAACTGGTCGGAGGGGGAACAGGTTCCACTATCAGTGTTACAAAGTTAGACACCCATTAAGTGCAATTCCAACTTTTTAAACTCTTGAAAGATGATTCAAACAAGATCAATTAAGTTGCACACCACTACGAACACTTTTCTGTATTAAATGGCAAAAAAAATCACATTGCAACCAATTCTTGCCTCTGCAAACCAATCTGAATCATAGAAAGGCTGAATGGCTGCCTCCTGTGATGTAGGCAATCATGTTCGCTGCAACAGCAATTCAGCTGGTACCATTTTCCACCTGCTTAATATAAAAAATTCAGATTCTCTCCTCAGATTGTCACCAATTCCCTCTTAAAACTCTTAATTGAACCTGCCTCCACCACAAACACCGTCAATGAATTCCAGATCATAACCAGTTGATGTACCAAACGTAGGCAAATGGAACTAGTTTAGTTTGGGAAACCTGGTCAGCATGGAAGAATTAGATGGAAGGGTCTGTGTCGATGAAGTATGACTCCGACTTTTTAGCTTTTATTTTTGTTTGCCATTCAATCTGAACAATTTCCACCCACTATCTACCTCACGGCTCAAATCTTCTCTTAGATTTCTGAGAACACCATCAGTTTTGTCAATCTATCTACATTTCTGAATAAGTCATACTGGATTCAAAACTTTCAGTTTGTTTCTCTCTCCACAAATACTGCCAGGCCTGTGGAGCACGTGTTCTTATTACCTACATTATCTCTGGTCCCCTGCGCGTGTGGTTGGTTCTGTTTTAAGGGTTGAAAAACCTTAAAATTTTAGACTTATATGATCCTCTTCCCTCTTTCAAAGGTTCTGCCACATGTGCTGTATATTTCTAGCATTTTCTGCTTTCATTTCTACCTCTGGCTAGATTCAGAGTCGTGTTAACTACTATTGAACAAATGATCCCTAACAGGGAACTCAATGCAGCAGCAATGCCAGGAGTTTATGGGGTTGGCAGAAATTTATCTCAAGGAAGAAGAAACATACGAAGGGGAGGATAAGGCGATCATGGCTGACGAGGGAAGTCACGGACTGCATAAAAGCAAAGGAAAGAGCATACAACATACAGTGAAGATTAGTGGGACACCACAAGATTGGAAAGCCTTGAAAAACCAGCAGATAACAACTAAAAAAACAATAAAGGGGAAGATGATGAAATAAGATGGTAAGCTAACTAGAAACATAGATTTCAAGAGATATTTTAGATATATAAAGAATAGAAGAAAGGCAAGAGTGGATATTGGACTGTTGGAAAATGAGGCTGGTAAAGCTGGTAAAGTGATAACAGGGAACAAAGAAATGGCAGAGGAACTGAACAGGTACTTTGCATCAGTTGACACCAGTTGCATACCACATCTTCCAGAGAGCAGGGGCAGACATGAGTGTAATGACCATCACTAAGGAGAAGGTGCAGGGGAAACTGAAAGGTCTGAAGATGAATATATCATCCAGCTCAGATGGACTTCACCCAGAGTCCTGAATGATAGTCCAGGTGGCAATCTTTCAGGAATCATCAGAGTCAGGGAGGGCCCAGAGTACTGAAATGGCGAACGTGACACCCCTGTTTAAGAAGGGAGTGAGGCAGAAGGTGGGAAAGTATAGGCCAGTTAGCCTGACCTTGGTTGTTACTAAAATCTTGCCAGTCTTATCATTGATAATAGACTGTAAGTACTTAGAAGTGCATGGTAAAATTGGGTGGAGTCAGGGTGGCTTCAGCAAGGGGAGGTCATGCCTGACAAATCTGTTAGAATTCAAGGTGCAAATTAGACAAAGGACAGCCAGTGGACGAGACCTCTTTGGATTTCAAAACAGCTTTTGATAAGGGAGCTGCTTAATAAAGGTAAGAGTCCATGGTGTTAGGGCCAAGATACTGGCATGGATTGGCTGACCGGCAGAAGTTGGAGATTGCAGGTAAAAGGGATGGCAGCCAGTGACAAGTGAAGCTCTGCAGTGTTCATCATCATAGATGATGGTTCCATGAGAATGGGCAAAGAAGTAGCAGATGGAATACAATATGGGAAAATGTGAGGTTATGCACTCTGGCAGGAAGAAGAGGTTTACGGCACTTACTAAATGTGGAAAGGCTTCAGAAATCTGAAGCAGAGAGACTCGAGGGTAAATGCAGGTTCAGCTGGCAGATGGGAAGGCAAATGTAATTGATAGCATTAACTTTGAGACGGCTAGAAGACAAAGGCAGAGATACACCACTGAGGATGTATGAGGCCACAATTAGGATTATTGAGAGCAGTTTGGGCCCTGTATCTAAGGATGGATGTGCTGACCTTGGAAGGGGACAAGAAGAGGCTCACAAGAATGACCTTGGGAATGAAAGGTTTGTCATACGAGGAGCGGTTGAGGACACTGGATCTGGTCTCAATGGAGTTTAGAAGGGTCAGCAAGTTTCTCACAGAAACTTAGATTACTGAGGGGCCTGGATAGAGTGACAGGGAGAAGATGTTTTCATTAGGAGAGATTGGGATCTGAGGGTACATGCTTAGAGTGAAGGGACAACTCTTCAGAACTGCGATGACGAGTAATTTCTTCAACTAGAATCTGTGGAACTCATTGCTGCAGAAGGCAATATCCTTGAGTATCCTTAAGACAGAGATAGATAGGTTCTGATTAGTAAGGGGATATAGGATTATGGGGAGAATGCAGGAGTATGGGGCTGAGAAACATATCAGCCATTATCAGGGGGTAGGCGATGGCCTAGTGGTATTATTGCTAGACGATTAATCCAGAAACACAGCTGATGTTCTGGGGACCCTGATTCAAATCCCACCATGACAGTTTTTATTTTTTAACAAGTCTGGAATTAAGAATCTACTGATCACCATGAAATCATTGCCGATTGTCAGAAAAACCCATCCAATTCACTAATGTCCTTCAGGGAAGGAAATGTGCCGCCCCACACTTGGTCGGGCCTATACGTGACTCCATACTTGACCTCATCATTACTAATCTGCCAGCTGCAGATGTATCTGTCCATGACAGTACTGGTAAGAGTGACCACTGCACAGTCCATGTGGAGACGAAGTTCCACCTTCACATTGAGAATAACTTCCATTGTGCTGTGTGGCACTATCACCGTGCTAAATGGGACAGACTTCACACAGATCTAGCAACTCAAGACTGGGCATCCATGAGGCACTGTGTGCCAGAAACAGCACAGAAATGTACTCCAGCACAATCTCTAACCTCATGGCCCGACATATTCCCCACTCAACCATTACCATCAAGCCAGGGGATCAACCCTGGTTCAATGGAGAGTGCAGGAGGGCATGCCAGGAGCAGCACCAGGGATACCTGAAGATGAGGTATCAACCTGGTGAACCCACCAAACAGGACTACTTGCACACCAAACAGCGAAACCTGCAAGTGACAGACAGAGCTAAGCAATCCCATAACCAATGCATCAAATCTAAACTCTGCAGTCCTCCAGTCATGAATGGTGGTGGACAATTAAACGACTCACTGGAGGCGGCGGCTCCACAAATATCTCCATCCTCAATGATGGAACAGCCCAGCACATCAGTGCAAAAGATAAGGCTGAAGATTTCGTAGCAACCTTCAGCCAGAAGTGCCAAGTGGATGATCCATCTCGGCCTCCTCCAGTGGTCCCCAGCATCACAGATACTGGTCTTCAGGCAATTGATTCACTCCACGTCATATCAAGAAACGGTTGGAGACACAGGATACTGCAAAGGCGACGGGCCCTGGCAACATTCCGGCAACAATACTGAAGACTTGTGCTCCAGAACGTGCCGCTCCCCGAGCCAAGCTGTTCCAGCACACTTATAACACTGGTATCTACCCAACAAAGTGGAAAATTGCCCAAGTACGTCCTGTACACAAAAAGCAGGACAAATCCTACCCGGTCAATTACCACCCTATCAGTTTACTCTCGATCAGCAGTAAAGAGATGGAAGGTGTCATCAACAGTGCTATCAAGCAGCACCTTCTCAGAAATAACCTGTTCAGTGACACCCAGGTTGGGTTCCGTCAGGGCCACTCAGCTCCTGATCTCATTACAGCCTTGGTTCAAACATGGACAAAACAGCTGAATTCCAAAGGTGAGGTGAGAGTGACAGCCCTTGATATCAAGGCTGCATTCAACTGAGTGTGGCATCATGGAGCCCTAGCAAATCTGGAATCAATGGGTATCGGGGGCAAACGCTGTGGTGATTTGAGTCATACCTGACACATAGGAAGACAGTCGTAGTTGTTGGAGGTCAACCATCTCAGCTCCAAGACATCTCTGCAGGAGTTCCTCAGGGTAGTGTCCCAGGCCCAACCATCAACACCTTTCACCAATCATAAGGTCAGATGTGAGGATGTTTGCTGATGATTGCACATTGTTCAGCACCATTCATGACTCCTAGATATTGAAGTAGTCCACATTCAAATGCAACAAGATCTGGACAATATCCAGGCTGGGCTGACAAGTGGCAAGCGACATTCGCACCACACAAATCCCAAGCTATGACCATCACCAATAAGAGACAATCTAACCACCACCCTTTAACATTCAATGATGTTACCATTGTAACAGTGGTACACTGTACATTGTACAGTGGTACAATGGAATTACACTGTAATTCAGTGATATTAAGGATCACTGAATCCTTAATAACAACATCCTGGGTGTCATCATTGACCAAAAACTCAACTGGACTCACCACATAAACACAGCGGCTGCAAGAGCAGGGCAGAAGCCAGGAATACTGCAGCGAGTAACTCACCTCCTGACTCCTCAAAGCCTGTCCACCATCAACAAGGCACAAGTCAGGAGTGTGATGGAATACTCCCCACTTGTCTGGATGGGTGCAGCCCCAACAACACTCAAGAAGCTTGACACCATCCGGGACAAAGCTGCCCACTTGATTGGCACTACAGCCACAAGCATTCACTCCCTCCACCACCAACGCTCAGTAACAGCAGTGTGTACTATCTACAACAAAATCAAGTTGTTGGAAAGGGTCACCGGACCCAAAACATTAACTCTGTCTTTTCCTTCACTGATGCTGCCAGATCTGCTGAGCTTTTCCAGCAACTTTGATTTTGCTCCTGATTCACAGCATCCACAGTTCATTTGGTTTTTATTTTGCACTATCTACAAGATGTACCGCAGAAATTCACCAAAGGTACTCTTACTGCACGTTCCAAACCCACGATCACTTCCCATCTAGAAGGACCAGGGCATCAGACATATGGGAACACCACCACCTCCAAGTGACTCACTATTCGGACTTGAAAATATATCGCTGGGTCAAAATTCTGGAATTCCCGAATAGCATTGTGGGTCAACCCACAGCAGGAGGACTGCCCTGTTTCAAGGCAGCAGCTCACCACTACCTTTTCAAGGGCAACTAGGGATAGGCAAGAAATGCTGGCCAGCCACCCTCACCCACGTCCCACAAAATGAACAGAAAACAAAATAGTGGAGCAGACTTCATGGGCTGAATGCCTAATTCTGCTCGTGTATCTTATGGTCTTACGGATTCTGAAATTACAACAAATATCATGGGTGAGTGCATAAAATTTGCCTGTTCCAAATCAGATCAAATCAAGTCTAAGCCAAATGTAAACATAATATTCCAAACTGGCATCTTTAAGTCCAACATAAGTGACACCCACATGAAACTAGTCAACTTATTACGGGTCTTAACCAGTTCAGAGGTAGTCTAAGTTGTCCTCCGATCTGAAGATGGCATCTATTCAGGGTTGAAATTGTCTGTGGCGGGTTTTCTTAGATTCCTGACCTGTGGGTCTTTGAACACATGGGGCAGCACATCCTGCCAGGCAGAGAGATCTGGAATGCAGGATTTGCTTCACATTCTTGCCTTCTGTGCTATAGCTCTTCCTTACCAAGGCATTTCGGCTCAATGCATAGTGCAGCTCGGAAGAGACGCTGTCATGTCGAACGACTGGGAGCGGGTATTTCCAGGTATTAATACAATGCTGCCACACTTCAGACAGAGCTTCAGAGTGTCTCTCAAATGGTTCCACATTGAACATTTAAGAGCTTAGTAAACAGATGGTCCAGTAAACACCATGCCCAGTCCACCTTGGTTCATTTTACATGAGTATTGCCTGAATGCTTGCATGGCTGATTTTGAAAAAAGGACATTAGCATTTGTTCAACAGCGCTTCCATTCAGTCTGGGGAACGTGGCACAGGCATTTCCGGAGAAAATGTCATACACAGCTCAGGTGCTACTGCAATACAGGTGTGCAGTGACAACAACTGCTCTTACATTAAGGTTTTGTTAACACAAAATAGTGAGTCAATTATTTGAATACACTAAATAGTTACATGGAATTGTTAATTTCATATATTCATTAATCGTCAATTTTTCATCTCCAGCTCCGATGCTCTGTACAATTTAAACCAAAAGGATGCTGTCATCTCCACTTTTAACAGATCTCAGCATCCACTGCCAACATACTTAGAACACCATCACGGTGATTCCTGACTACTTCCTGCTGAGTTTGGAATATCTTTCGCAATGCAGTCTCTTACACTTTCTTACCCAGCAATTCCTCTCTTCAATCATCTGAAATTTTATCAAGATTCTATACATGATACACATCAAAACTATCCATACTGAATGCCCAAATACAACTCCAGACCCAAAGAAGTTTGTAGCTACATGACAAACAAAACTAAATCAATGCCAAGCACTAACCACCATACTCGTCCCTCAACTGATAAACTCTTCAGATACAAATACCACTTGGGAGAAACCTGGGAAAGAATCAAGAAACAAAACGTACTTCAGATGAAGGTATTAACATCCACCATAAGACGGACTTAGGAAAATCAGGACTGTACTCCAAGGACTATAGCTGCCAGAATGAGGTGGGCTAAACAATAAATACATAGATAATAGGAACTGCAGATGCTGGAGAATCCGAGATAACAAGGTGTAGAGCTGGATGAACACAGCAGGCCAAGCAGCATCAAAGGAGCAGGAAGGCTGACGTTTCGGGCCTAGACCTTTCATCAGAAATTTTCAGAACAAATACATACTCTGCTTGAACTCACCCTCATCCATGTCCAGCAAGAAATGTACATCTATGACAGCTAATTTGGTTCACTCCATGTGACATTAAGAAAAAAGCAGTATACTGTACAGTGCAGACTAAGCCCTGACAGTATTATGTTTATCATACTGAAGGCAATGTACATTTGCAATAACCATTTTAATCCATCAATCAAGCAGTTTTTGGTGTAATGACGATACAGACAGCTATACTAAAATTGTATCAGAGATAATAGGAACTGCCGATGCTGGAGAATCCGAGATAACGAGGTGTAGAGCTGGATGAACACAGCAGGCCAAACAGCATCATAGGAGCAGGAAAGCTTGACGTTTCCGGCTGAGACCCTTCACCCTGCGAAGACTCTTCTAAGGATGCCTACCCTGAAAAAGTTACCCTCCTCCCTCCAGACAAACCTCAGGGGATCTCTCTCCCACTGCAACTCTCTCATAATCTCTTCGGCCTTGAAACTGCTCGACCATGTCCTGAAGCAAACCAGGTACTACAGCCACATCACCTTTCTTAGTACCTGCCTACGGAACCGGATCATCGCCAATGGACTACAGTCCACATTCAAGCCTTCCCAATTTGGCCCTAACTGTGACAATATCTACATTCAGAACACTGAGACCCTTCAGAAGCCTTTCTCCCTGCGACTCCTGGATGAAGGGTCCAGGCCCGAAATGTCAAGCTTTCCTGCTCCTATGATGCTGCTTGGCCTGCTGTGTTCATCTAGCTCTACACCTTGTTATCTCAGCTATACTAAAATGATGCTCAAATATGGTCCATGGGATAAAAAAGGAAAAAATTACCTTGCTAATCATCAATAGCGGAGGTAAATCCAGCCAGCAATACTAGTTCTCTGCTGAAACTGAAACCTTCAACACAGCTTTAATTGAAGAGTGGACTCAAAAAAATTATTTGACGTAAACCAAAGCATCTTAAAGGAACAGAGGTCAATCATGGTCAAGAATAAAACAAATGAGTCAGCTTTTACATAAATTAAGGCAAACAATTTTATGACTTGAATTTCATAACAACAGGATGGGGCCCACTCTCTTCCACTGACATTCAAAAGCATCACTGTTTTCTCTCATAGATTACCTTATTAGGCCAAAATCATCCACATTACAGGGGCAAAAACAAAATCAATGTTACCTACACATTCTTCCTCCTCTAGCCTGACCCAAACATGCTTGCTCAACGATGCCTTCTTTGGATTCCATTTGCTTTTCCCCTTTGTCACTATGATCTCCCCACCACTTCTTCTGGTTCTTTCAGGACCCCAGCCATCTGGATAATCCAAAGTCACTATCTGCCAAACTTAATTATGGTTGATTTTTGTTTTGCAACTAAAATTCTTCCAATTTAAATGATCTATTTCAAATCAGGCACATTTGCTCTGAATCTGCATTAGATAAACCCTCAAACCTACTCAGGAGTCAACATTATAGATGATGCTACTCCTTAAACTTGATCCAGCATTGCTATCTCCATCCAATTCGGATTGTAAATGCATCTTCTAATGTTACTATCCTTAAGTCTTCACCATCATCAACAGCAGCAGAAGTCCATTGCAGAGGAGAATGACTCTCTTCCGCTCTGACAGCGAGGCCATAGGTGGCTGTACAGACTAATGTAGCTTCTGCAGGCTGTTACATCTGGGACAGGTGGTCACAGGAAGGGGTGGGTGGGGTGTTGCTGTCGCAGCATGCTCCTTACACTGTTTCCGCCTGGGTTCCGTATTTTCCTGACGGCAATTTGGACGGTCTTGGGCCAGTGATTCCTAGGTGTCTGTGAGAAAGCCACACTTCATCAGGGAGGCCTTGAGGGTATCACTGAAGCACTTCTGTCCCACCTGGGACTCGCCTGCCGTTTCGAAGCTGGGAGTAGAGCACGAGCTTGGGGAGTCCCAAGTCAGTCATGTAGAAGATTTGCTCAGCCTATCGCAGCCAATCAAGGGTGGTCAGTGTCTTGATGCTGGGGATGTTAGCCTGGTCAAGGACGCTGGTGTTGGTGCATCTTTTCTCCCAGCAGATTTGCAGGATCTCGCATCATTGATGGTATTGCTCCAATGCCTTGAGGTATCTGCTATAGACAATCATATCTCAGGAGCTATGTAGGAGGATAGAAACCACCACAGCTCTGTAAACCCTGAACTTGGCCTTAGATCTGAAATTGTTATCTCGAACACCCTTTTCCACAGGCGGCCTAGGCTGCATTAGCACACTGGAGGTGGAGCTGGTACCACCAGCTCCAATCAATCATATTGTATAGTTTTATCTTCTAGAATCTGTATCTTCTAAACTGAAACGGTCTGTTATTTATGATGCATGATTAATCAAAATGAATTCTTAATTGTAATATGTTGATCACAATGAATAGTTCTGGTAATAAAAATCACAGGAGTTACTGAGTTATTCCACAGGAAGCCAGTTGACCTGTCATGTCCTCACAGGCTGTGCAACAGCAGTTTACCTAGTGCCATTTCTCCCCTTTTCCACTGAAGGCTCTGTAAATTTTGTTTTCCCATCATTATTCAATTTCAGACTGAGTAGACTGTTTGAATCTGCCTCCACCACACTCAGGCAATTGTAGAGCTTATCATGCACTACAGTGAGAAAAAAAGTTTTCAACATTTCTGCTTTTTTTTTGTCAATTACCTTAAATCTCTGCCCTCTGGTATTCAATCCTTTCACATATGACAACAGTTTTTCCTATCTATTCTGTCCCCTCATGCAGTGCGAACATCTTTTCATGTCTCCTCTCAACCTTCTCCAAGACGTTCCAGCTTCTCCAATTTATCTAGATGACTGAAGTTCTTCATCCTTGGAAAATATATAACATTTTTATATTTTACCTGAAAGCTGTAACTTATTCCTAAACTTTTATAACTTTATACTCAACACGTTTATTAAATGCTTTTGAAGTTTCTTTTCTGCACCCTCTCTAATCCGTTCATATCCTTCTTAAAGTGTGGTGCCTGGTAAAGGACATAATACTCCAGCTGGGGTCAATTCAGAATTTTATACAGGCTTTTCATAACTTCCTTGGGTTTTCTACCCTATGGTACAAAGCCTAGGATGGTGGAAATACTTTTTAGTTAACCTGCTCATATGTTAAGGCACGCTACTGGAGAAGGTGTGACTTGAGAAATCAGAACTCGTGGCTCTGAGGTAGAGACACTACTGCTGCACACAAGAGACCTCAGTATGAAGTTGTGCTTTATTAGATGGTGGTTTCAACCTGACCTGGCTCTTTAAATGATTTGTGCACATGTACCCCAAGGTTCCTCTGCTCCAGCACCATCTTTAGAACTGCATATATTATTTTCCATATTCTTCTCAAAATGGTTCCTTTACGCTTGCCTGTACGAAATTTTACCTGCCAGTTTTCTATCCACTCTGAGGACAAGGAGAAAGGGGTATTAAATGAGATTGCAACAACTTTGCCACGTCCCCAAACACAAACACCTTTAAAGTGCAAAGAATGCGGAAAGCTTCCTGCAGAAAGTTTAGCCCAAAACGTTATTACAAATATGGCCTGGTGTCAATTTTTAATGAATATGCATGAAATAATTACTTTAAATAATTCATTATTGAAAGATAGATGACTTGCAAAAAGAACATGCCGTACCCAAAAGTTTACAAAGTAAACTTTTTCGAAGAAACAGGTCTGTACTCAATTATATTTTCTAATCAATCCAGTGGTGCTCTCCAGTAATTTCTCCTGATCTACATCTCACTTGTAACATTTACACTGAAATTAGTTTATCAAATCTCAAAAGCCGGACTGTTACCACAGCAACATAAATTTGTCCATATAAACATTTCAAAGAGAAAACAAAGTTACATCATATTGTAGCTTTGGTTCTTCCCACAGTTACAGATCGAATATTTTAGACCTCAACCTCAAAAGGATATGAGCTAGCTGCAGTGTACGGTAATGTAAAGTTAGTGGCAAAGTTATTCTTCGTGCTAAAACAAGCTCTGAAGACTAGCTCTTTTGAATACATGTACAGTGCTGTGCAAAGCTTTGTTCACCTCGATGGACATGCTTGCATTGGAAGAAGTACATAGAAGGTTCACTCAGATGATTCATAGAACGAAGGACAGTTCCGCCTTTACTCATGGAGTTCAGAAGAACGCTGTTTTGAAACATAAAAGATCCTAAAGGAGGTGATAAGATGATGTTAAGACGACATTATACCCCTTTTTAGTTTTTGGAATTCTCTTCCACGGAAGGCAGTGGAAGCTGGGCCATTGAAAAGATTTTTGAACATCAGGGGTTAAGGGGAGCAAGCAAGAATGGAGTTAAATCCACACACATCAATCATGACCTCACTGAATGGCATAGCAGGATCAAAGGGATGAATGGTCTGCTCCTGCTCCAACTTCTCATGCTCTTTGGCCTGTACCTGTTGTTTTGCAAAGTCAATCTGCTGAAATGACGGTAGACGACAAGGTTGAAACAATAACGAGCATTACTCTTAATGCGTTAACAAAACGTGGACCTCATTTTAATTTCTCATCTAATAACCTCTTCCCATAACAATGGGGAAGTCATTTTTTTGTCAAATAGGTAAGATGTATTGCCTTTGCTTCAAGCATTATTTAAGCAATACAAAGGTAGTTACTTGATATTTAGAGCTTAATCATTTTGTAATAATAATACGGGAACTTTCATTTTTTGATTGCAATAATTTATATAAAAATTTTTATATTTTACCTGAAAGCTGTAACTTATTCCTAAACTTTTATAACCTGATACCCAACACATTTAATAAATGCTTTTGAAGTTTCTTTCACAAATTTTCTCAAGAACTATAACTTTCTCCAAGATCAAACACAGATTAAAATAATTGAGTAAGAGCTGGTAGAGTTAAATTGCACACAGTGCAGGTCTTTAAATATCATCACAAAGACTAGATGCAACGAGCCAGAGACCCTATCCTTTGCCATCCAAATGCTTCCAAACTCAAACAGGGAATCCAAAATTTGGATTTTGAAAAAGGCTTTCAGCAATCATGATAATAGGCTCAATAAGTGCACTAACAAGTGAATCCTTTATCTGTTTACTTGACAGACAAATTGTAGAGCAGTAAAGGGAGAGATCTTCCAAACCAGAGCAGAGTTAGTCCACCAATACTGCATACAACTTTTGCTTTCAGCATGCAAAAGGAATTAATTGATTTAGGAATTGATAACATACTGGGAATGATTAATCTAAGAATTAAGAGATAATGGGATTTATTGCTCATAATAAGAAATAACAAAAATTGTTCCAGGGTGCCTTCAATGGCATTTAAATTCTGAAAGCACATCTTTATTCCAGTGGATTACACATTAGCAACTATGTGTGATCCATCAGTTCCAACAGATGCTCCAAAATAGTAAAAAAAAAAGGTTCCTTATGACAAAGCCAGGTTCTCAGCCTTCAAACTACAAATACATATATCAAATCTTTGAAGATTCACACAAGCAAGGTAACAGAGAAAAGTCAAGAACACAAAGAATGAAAGGTATCAACTATGAACCTAATGTGCAACTGCAAAATTGGACTCATGGAGAAGAACACACAAGTTAAGTGAATCTACTTACTCTGTCACAGACACCTTAGTTTTATTTAAGCATTTAACACATACATACCTTTTCATCATTCCTATAATAAAATAACCAGAAACATGGTTACCAAATTCAAATGCTAAACTGCAACATTGCCTGTACCAGGATTCCCATTGTAGAAGAACAGAAAATGCAACAATGAATTGAAACAACGTCCTGGCACTTAGCAACTTTTAGTTCAATACAATTCAAATCTTTCACAATGTTGAATCAAAAAAATAGGCTACTGTGACTTCATACTTCATGAAAAATCAGGTATCTTCATAATTTCAAACATACTTCGTCAGTGTCTGCAAATGATCAGTTGATTGTAGACCCAAAGTAAAAGGAGAAATCCTGTCTTGTGTATCCTGTCTTAAGATAGTTCCTACTATCTCTTGTGTATCTGCTGTCTGGGTTGCTGAACAGAGGAGTCTAGGAGTCATTGTGTATTCTTTAAAAGAGATGATACAGAGAACCAGAATAACATAGAGCTTTAAATTTCACAGTTCCATCAACAGCCAAGAGGCCAAATGTGCCATGTTACACAGATTCCACATCTGATCTCCAAACCTTGGCTAAGTAAATGATTCTGAGACAGGTGAGCACAACACACAATAATTAAGTTCAGTTCTGCTGGATGATCTGGATTGACCCCAAAAGCACGATTTAACAGCTCCACTTGGAATGGCATATATCGTTCCAGAATGGCCCTTACTGTTGTCTCTTCCAAACAGCTTTTCACAATACAAGTTCCACACATGCCTACCTTCAATGACAAACTTCAACCCTTCTTTCTCTTCCATTCTCAATCGAGGAATTTGCAGTCTCACGAATTCCCAGGTTTCAAACATTTGGAATTTCTGTATAATCCTTGCATTCTTGTCACATTAATTCAGCTCATTTCCATACTAAAACCAGTTTCTAAAAGTCGCCATTTTATGATACAGTGTTCACAAGGCTACCTTTCTTTCTTCCAGCATTGCTCACTGGGTTTTAAAATTACTGTCATTATCGTCTGCCTTAGAAAGCCATTCAAACAGGCTCCTCTTTCCAACTCCTAACTTCGCTTTGTGTTCCGCAATATCACAAAAATGAGAAATATGGGCTTAGAAAGCAAAAGGATATGGCAGCAGTACAGGGCAGCTATTTGGATAACGATACCCAGACTGGGACATTAAGGGAAGATTGTGTATAAGTATAGAAAACGGCAGATGTTGACATGGGGGGAAACATGGCAAAAAGGCAAATTTAATGATTCTTTACTTGAACCACAAAGCATTTGGAACAAAATAAATGAATTAATGACACAAATAGAAGTTAGTGTGTATGATGTTATCACCATTTCAGAAGCACGGCTACAAGCAGATGAAAGCTGAGGACGAATTATTCAGTCATAGAGAGGTACAGCATGGAAACAGACCCTTCAGTCCAACTCACCCATGCTGACCAGATATCCCAAATTAATGTAGTCCCATTTGCCAGCACTTGGCCCGTATCCCTCTAAACCCTTCTTATTCATATGCCCATCCAGACGCTTTTTAAATGTTGTCATTGTACCAGACCCCACCACTTCCTCTGGAAGCTCATTCCACACATGCACCACCCTATGTATGAAAAGGTTGCTGCTTAGGTTCCTTTTAAACCTTTTCCCTGTCACCTTAAACCTATGCCTTCTAGTTTTGGACTCCTCCAACCCTGCTGCAAGACCTTGTCTATTTACTTTATCCATGCCCCTTATGTTTTTATAAACCTCTATAAGATCATCCCTCAGCCTCCAACACTCCAGGGAAAATAGCCCTAGCCTATTCAGCCTCTACCTATACCTCCAACACTCCAGACCTAGCAATATCCTTGTAAATCTTTTCTCAACCCTTTCAAGCTTCACAACATCCTCCCCAAAGCAGGGAGACCAGAACTGCTCGCAGCATTCAAAAAGTGGCCGAGCCAATGTCCTGTACAGCCACATGAGCTTCCAACTCCTATACTCATGCACTGACCAATAAGGGCAAGCCTACCTATCTACTATCTACCTGCGACTCCACTTTCAAGGAACAATGAACCTGTTCTCCAAGGTCCCTTTGTTCAGCAACATCCCCCATGACCTCACCATTAAGTGTATAAGTCCTGCACTGATGTGCCTTTCCAAGACGCACTTATCTAAATTAAACTCCATCTGCCACTCCTCAGCCCATTGGCCCATCTGATCAAGATCCCATTGTACTCTCAAGTAACCTTCTTTGCTGTCCACTACACCTCTAATCTTGGTGTCATCTACAAAATTACTAACCATACTCCTATGTTCACATCCAAATCATTTACATAAATGATGAAAAACAGTGGACCTAGCACCCATCCTTGTAGCACAACACTGGTCACAGACCTCCAGTCTGAAAAGCAATCCTCCACCACTACCCTTGTCTTCTACCTTCGAGCCAGTCCTGTGTCCAAATAGCTAGTTCTCCCTGAATTCCATGTGATCTAACCTTGCTAACCAGTCTACCATGAGGAACATTGTCGAACGCCTTACTGAAGTCCGTATAGATTACGTGCATTTGACTTTTTCAAAGGGCAGTCAGGAAAGGGTAGCTTTGTTAGTATGGGATGGTACATGTACAATAGCAAGACATAACCTTGCATCACATAACAAGGGAAAAGATGACATTAGTTAGATTAGTTAGTTTATTAGTTCACCTGAAAGCAATTACATGGAGGGACAGAAAATAAATCAAGAGATAATTAGGGAATACTAAATAAAAAGCATATTAATTATTAGTGACTACATGTAGATTGGGTAGTCACATTTGGACAGATAGAAAAGAATTCAAAGTGTTTTTGATACAGTTTCCTGTAAATAATATGCTGTGGATTTAACCAGAGATAAGGGTACTCTGGATCTGGTGATGTATAATGACGCAGGTTTAAGAAATGATCTGAGTAAAACTTCCCCTTGGAAACAGTGACCACGTCGAGTCATACAGCATGGAAACAGAGCTTTCGGCCCAGGTTTTCCATGTTGACCAGGTATCCAAAACTTAACTAGCCCCATCTGCCTGTGTTTGGTCAATATCCCTCTAAACCTTTCCTATTCACCTACCTGTCCAAATGTCTTTTAATGTTGTATTTGTACCCAGCTGTACCACTTCCTCTGGCAGCCCATTCCATACACGCACCACCTTCTGTATGAAAATGTTGCCCCTCAGGTACCTTTTAAATCTTTCCTCTGTTACCTTAAAACTATGCCTTCTATTTCAGGACTCTCCTACCCTTGGAAAAAGATCTTGGCTATTCACCTTACCTATACTCCTCATGATCTGAATTTAGTTTCAGGGTGAGAAACTTAGGGTCTGAAACAACTGTGCTAATGATAGTGACAAACAAATGAGGGCAGAGTTGGTTGGAGTGGACTGGAAAAGGAGTTTAGCAGAAAAGACGCTTGAAGAACAATAGCAGACATTTAAGAAAACAGTTTGTGACTCAAAACAAGGATACATTCCAATGAGAAAGAAGGATGCTAAGAAGTGGATTAACCAACCATGCTTAACCTGGAAAATTATGGATAACAAAGTTCAAGTAAAAATATAATATGGTAAAGGATTGGGCAAGTGTCTAAAATCAACAAAAGATATTCAAAAAAAGGGAGAAAACAAACTTGAGGGTAAACTTGCATGTTGGCAGCAAGAGCCTCTTTAAATATACAAAATGGAACGGATGCAACAATTCTTTTTCAGTTTTTTCCCAGAATTTTCAATAATTCTGAACTTCTAGACAGATATTTCTGGTTTATCCTAAAATTCACAATATGATGATATTGTGATAATATCATCTGTTTCCATAGAAACAGATAGAAAGCTCTGTTTCCATAGATGACTCTCAAAATCTCCCATCGATCATGAAGGGTAACAATGTGATTATATTCAACTCTACACTCTGCAATCAGTCAAGTTAATTATTTAGAAACTTTCATGACAGAAAAAACAACTTACATGCACGGGACACCTCTAACCTTAAAAATCATGGGCAGAGTACCGGCATGGATAAAAGATTGGCTGACTGGCAGAAAGCAGAGCTGGGAATAAAGAGATCTTTTCACAATGGCTTCAAAATGCAACACCTCACAGTTATCTAAATTAAACTCCATCTGCCTCTCCTCGGTCCATTGGCCCAATTGATCAAGACCCTGTTATGCTCCGAGATAATCTTCACTGTGCACTGCACCACTAATTTGGGTATCCTCTGCAAACTTATTAACCATACCATCTATATTCTCATTCAAATCATTTATATAATGCCAAAAAACAGCGGATCCAGCGCCCGCTCCTTGCTGCACACTGCTGGTCACAGGCGTCATGTGGTCTTTTAGAACAGGAAAGTGCAAGCTCCCAACTGGAACTGAAATAAAGTTTCAGTGACTCTCTGCAAAGGAAAATAAATCAAATAAACAAACAAAAAATGGCTGTGACTCTTGACCCCCTCCAACCACTCGTGGAGTAAAGACAATAAGGGGTCCAAGTGTGGAACAGACATGCCATGACTAAGTCAAACGCAAGGAAACTCAAAATGAAACCACCTTAGCTCTGTCCCCTCTGAACACTTCCGGGACAGCGTCAACAAAGGTCTAAAAGTCAAAGGGAAAGGCTCCTCTACCTATTGCAAATAATAAAATTTGCCTTACACTGACTCCATCAAATACTTCTGGAACAGGGACAACATGGGAGTTAAAATATAAACTTCCTTTATTTTTTCAAGGGGTCCAAAGTCGATACAAAGGGAAAATAAAACAGCCTCCTCCTGGGGCACCAAACCAAAAACAAACGCAAACTCAAAATCAAACAGAAACAAAAACAAAAACAAAACTAATTCAATCTGAAGAGATAGTAGGAACTGCAGATGCTGGAGAATCTGAGATAACAAGGTGTAGAGCTGGATGAACACAGCAAGCCAAGCAGCATCACAGGAGCAGGAAAGCTTGACGTTTCGGGCCTCCTATGATGCTGCTTGGCCTGCTGTGTTCATCCAGCTCTACACCTTGTTAATTCAATCTGAATATCATTACCAAGACTTATACCAATGCACTCCATCCCCCGCAGTGCCCATCAGTCATGACAGGTCTCCACCGTACTGGTCTGCAGCACGTGTTTCCACTCTAGGGGCAACTGAGCACAGGTATAACCGCGAAAGAGGGGCAGACAGTTAGAAACGACCAGCCCCTCCTCAGCCCACTGCCTGAGCCTGTTAATGGCCATTTTGGCCAGGCACACGAGCAAAGCCGTAAGAAGACTCAGACTTGGCCACCCCTACCCAGGTGCCCATAAGACCAGAAGCATAGGGTTAAAATGCATCCAAAATTTTAACAGCCGCCCCCTCAAGAAATTAAGAACAGGCTCCAACCGGACACAGTCAAACATGAAACACTGTCTCCTCCAGGCCACAGAACGTGCACATGGTCAGGTATCCAGATTTGCTTAGTCACCGGTTGCACGAGACTGATGCCTGCATTACTCTCCATCCTAAAACCCTGAAGTAAAAGGGGAAGACCCCTTTGTACAGGGCCCTCCACCAGCAATCTCTATCACCAGAGGGCAAAACATCGCATCAGGGAGCATCCAGATGGCAGATGAAGGCACGGTATACAGAAGGCACAGATAGTACCTCCACGTCATCTGAAAGGGCACTGGGTAGATATCTCAGACGGCTGAAATTGTGGGGCACCACACCATGGGGCCGATGTCGAGTTCTGGATGTACAGGGGTCAGTTCATCCTGAAGCTCACCACACATCTGAGCCACCTTGAGTGCATGCGAAGTGCCAGGGCCAAGTGCCTTGTCCATCAGGTTCTGGATGGCTCAGGTCGCAATGAACTGTGCTGGCATCACCCAGCCCACTCCTCCGCCATCCTATGCACTCCCAACCCTAGTCTGCCCTGTGTTCTGAGCACTCTCCTCAGCCAGAACGCCACCAAGTCCAAAGAAAAAAGGCAATTCCTGGAAGACGACCTGAGGCCAGAACCACTCCATGAACAGGAACTGCATGTCGCAGCACAGGCTCCGCATCTGATGGAAGCAACAAATCATTAGGGCTCACCACCTTGGAGGAGACACAAAGGTATCGCTGCAGGGTCTGAAGGTGGAAAGTTGCTACTTGGGTCCAAAGGCGCTTTCGCCATCCTCCTTAAACGGGAGACTCAACACGGCTGCAGCAACCCAGTGTTACCCTTTGTCGCAGAAAAACTCAAGCCTTTTCTGGATGGTCACAACAAAGCCAGAGGGAGGGATCCAAATGACCAGTTGGTACCACAACATGGTGGCCACCAGGTGTGCCCCGTAAGACAACACTCAGAGCAGTCTTGTCCTGCGTGCTGGATAAGCGGTCATCTTGGTTTCCAACTCATGCCAACTCACCAGCCAGGATTCCCATGCAGAGACAGTGTGTAGTACAACCATGTGAAGCACCAAAGCTCCTTCTGCAAGGGGTCCATCTGCCACAGACCAACCTTAACTCCCAAACACTTGTTCCAGTTAATCCTCATCCACAGAGGATGCTACAGAGTAGGCCTCCTGGCACTTGTGCATCCTCCACAAGTCAGACGGATTGGTGAACATGAGCAGCATGTTGTCAGTGTGCACTTAAAGGACTACTTTCAACTCTGGTCTGTGTAGAACAAAACCAGACAGCTGCGTACGCAAGAATGTTGCTGTCCGAACAGGGGGCAACCCTGATGCACACCTCTCCCAAAGCAAACGGGCATGTCAGCGATCTGTTAATCTTCACGAGGTGCTCCACAGCGACGTACAGGTGACAAAATACATTTCGAACCTGAAGGCTCGCAGAGCCCCAAGCAAATACTCATGATCCTCTATGTCAAACACCATTTTCTGATCAAGGGAGTGAAAGGCACTCGACAGGCCAGCTGTCTGGAAATAATGAATCATGTCCCGGACCAGACTGATATTGTCCTGGATGCTCCGGCCCAGAACAGTGTAATACTCGCCTGGCTGGATCAGTTGATTCCACACAGTGCCAAGGTGAGCCAAATGTGCCCTGGCAAGGAACTTGTAGTCCATGCTGAGGAGGGAGACCAGGTAATGCCCCCCACCCCCACGTTCTTAGGTAACAGAGGGATGACTGCCCTGTGCCAGGAAAGAGACATCCTTCCAGTCATGATAATATTCCTACAAGACCTACGCATATTTGCCACCCCGAGGGTGTCCCAGAACACCCTGAAGAACTCCAGTCAACCCATTCAGCCCCGACAACTAGCCCCTGGGGAAAAAACCCCACAGTTGAGGGCTCCAATCAGCTCCTCCAAACTCAGAGGCATTGAGCCACTCACCCTCGGGGCTGACCCGTGGCCTCCCACAGAACTCAGGGCTTCCTTGCTGGATGGACCCGGAGAGAAGACAGCTGTATCGTAATTCCTCAGTCAGGCTCTAATGCCCACCGGATCAGAGATGAGAGATTTGTTTTTGGCTAGCAACATAAAGAACTGCTGGCAGACCCCATGCCCATTTTCCAGCCAGCAGAAGGGGCAGCTGTGGTCAAGATTCCTGATGAACTGCACCCATGTTCCCACATATGAAGCCCAGTACTCAACTAGATGCAAGTCACATGGCGTGGCCTTCTTGTTGTATGCCTTCCGCAGAGCCAGGTCCACACTGAGTCAACCGAGATGTGTTTCAAGTTGAGCACCTCCTTCTCCAACACCTTGATCCTGGATTTCTGCCTCTTTGCCCATCTCCCCATGTGTACTACTGACAGAAGACATGGACACCAGTCTTGCCCACTGCCTACCACAGCCTCAGGGAGGGGAAGTCACCCCAATTCTCCAGCCCGTCCAGAAGTTGAGAAAGGAGTCCTGGAACTGCTCATCCTCCAACAGCAGGTTGTTAAAGTGCCAGTACAGCAACTTCACCCTGGCGCTGAATGAAACGAGCTTCGCCCACACCAGGCCGTCATCAGAGAATGGCACCTGCTGCTTGGTGCTTGCTTAAACATAAGTGGCGTATGTGCTGGAAATGTCTAGAGCGTCAATTCTGCATGCTCTAACCCCAGGCCTCACAAAGGTGAAGGCAATGGAACTGGGATGGGAATTCCGCCAGGCGTCTATCAAGTTCCTCAACCTCCCCACCAATGCTGAGCTCTTCTAGATAACCTCCTCTCAGGGATCCAATTTAAATCTCCCCTGAGAAAACTGAATTCACCCTCACCAATGGAAATAAGAGGTGCGGACACTTCTTCAAAGAAGCACATCTGCTCAGGTCCCATTCAAGACACCTATATATTCATAAAGTGAAACACCACACCTCCAAAACGAACTGTACATTGGAGCAAACAGACTGGCACAAACTCCTTGACTCTCAAAATCTCCAGCTGAAAAAATGGGACCAACAAGATGGTCTCCAGTTCTGGAAGGGTGACTATGAAGACCCTTCCCTGCCACTCCACGAACCACATAGCTTCATCTCCTGAAACAGTATGTGTTTTTGGAGGAGGGTCACTGCGTACTCCCATTACCTAAGGAGTGAAAGGATACAAAATCATGGCTGGGCCTTCCTGCTGCTATGGATGTTGAGGCTAGCTATCGATGTTCTCTTGTCTGCAGTATGTGCCACCATCACCAGTTAAAACAACTAAAAACTTTACGGAGTAAGGAGAGGAACATTTTTCACCCTCCACTCAAAGGACACTGCAAAGAAAACCTTGGCACCACCACCTCATGCTCTTCTCCACTCCCAGAGCCACTAATAGCTACTGGGCAGACATGACAGGAAGCTGTACAAAGTTCCATCCACTTGTCCATTGCCAACTGGATGAGCATCCCGTGCATAAAGTCCTGGAGTTCCCCAACGGGAACGTGGAGGACCTTGTCCAAGAGCACATCTCCCTCTGTCTGGTCTAATTTGGCAGTGCTCACAACAGACTGCAGTGAGTGGTGTAGTCCATCAATGGACACAACACTGCCTTCACCCTTCCACCAGGGTAGGGGGATTCTTTGCAGGGACCTCCAAATCTTGGAATATGCTGGACCTCAACTAAAATATTGGGCCCCATGGGTGACAGCAGTACGGACCTCTGTTGTTCCTGGTGCAGGGCCACCTACTATTCGTAGGAAAAGATCCCTGGTAAGGATGGAAGTACCCAACATACAGGCCTGGGAGGGATGAAGAGGCCTGTTCCTTCATTGCTATTATCCAGGGTGCCCTCAAGGTAGATATCCCACTGCAGTCTCCAGTCAGCTCTGGCAGCACCTCAGGGTCTTCTAAATCTTGTGGTGTGGGCAAGACTTCAGCAGCCATGCCCACCTCAGCCTCTGAGATGCCTGGCCAAGGATGCCAATTCTGAGCACCTGAAGAGTGGCCTACAAGTGGGACAAGCTGATGGAGACCATGCCGGAAATGCAGGAAACTTTGTCCTTCACTCAGAAGAAGTGCCACCAAGCGTCCTCCTCTCCAAGCGAGGAGGGAGAGGAGTTTTCAGGGGATGCCACTACCTCTTCCCCAGGGAGGTGTTGTCAGTACCAGATTCTTCTGGTCTCTCAGGCTCCGAGGAGAGGCACATTTCCGGGACGGTGAAGGATCAAGGGATACCTCCATATCCCCACTGTCCTGCTGCCTTCCTCACTTCTTTCATTTCCCTCATGGGGCTCAGGGCACGTGAGGGACCAGGAAAAACAGGGTCATCGCCTGCTCACTCCCGTGGTCATCACCGACAGGCCACAGGCCAGGCTCCAAATCGATGCTTTAGCCAAGTGGGTATTAATTTGCTCCTTCTGAATTTTCTCCAATACCTTCATTAATACTGACGTGAGACTCATCGGTCTGTAATTTCCTGGTTCATCTCTACCATCCCTCTTAAAAAAAGTGGAACAAAAGCCTTCCAGTCCTCTGTGGCCAGAGAGGAATTAAAAATTTGTGTCCCTACAATTTCCTGCCTCACCACCTACTGCAGCCTGGGATGCAATTCATCCAGGCCAGGGCATTTGTCTGTTCTTAAGACTAACAAAGCCTCCAATAACTCATTTCCTGTGTAAAACTGCATGTTCTCCAGTCCCTTTTCCTGAATTCCATACCTATGTTCTCCTTTTCCAGAGTGAAGACCATAGAAGTATTCATTCATTCATTCAACACCCTTCCAACATCCTGCTGCTACACACACAGGTTGCCCGCTGGGTCCCTGTTCTTTCCCTGATTAACCTGTTCCCTTTAATGTACTCATTAAAATATCTTAGAATTCTCCCTAATCCTGTTTGCAAGTCCTTTCTCATGCTCTTTTGCTCTTCTAATTTCTTTAAGTTCGCTTGTGCACTTGCTGTATCGCTCCAGGACCACAGCCAAATTGCTCCCTTCGGACTTGCTAAAAACCCTTTTTGAAAGCCCTCCTTGACCCCTATTGCTCTGCTGTAGACCCACCCGCAAGGAGCTGATCCCAGAGTACTGTGGCCAGATCCTACTGTATTTTAATAAAATCTGTAATTGCCCAATCCAAAGCCATCTTTCGCAGGCCATCTTCTTCCTTGTCCAGAACAAAGCTGAACTGTGGTTGTGGTCACGATCGCCTAAACGATCCCCCACTGCCACACAGAGCACGTATCCGACTTCTATCACCAGAACCAGATCCAGCCCTGCACAGCCCCTTATTGGGCCTTCTATGTATTGATACAAAAAAAAACTCCCCTGCGTACATTTCAAGAAGTCCACCCCACTAAACCCTTAACATTATGACTATTCCAATTTATTTTGGGCAAGTTGAAACCTCTAGTATGTTGACCCGGTTATTAGTCTCACACACCTCTGTTAACTGTCTACATATTTGCTCCTCTATTTCCCACTGACTTTTCGGGGCCTATAATACACACCCGGTAAAGTAGTGATCCCTTAACATTCCTAAGTTCTACCCACACAAAACCTCTTTTGAGGATCCTTCCAAGATATCATCTCTCCTTATTGCAGTAATTGACTCCTTAATTAATACGGCTACACCACCACCCTTTTAATGCCCTCCTGTCTCGCCTAAAGATCCTACACCCGGGAATGTTGAGTTGCCAGTCCAGCCCTTCCCTGAACCATGTTCCTGTGATGGCAACATCGTACTTCCATGTGTCAATTCACGTCATTAACTCAGTCTCACCTATTACCCTCCTAGCATTTAAGTAAAGACCATCCAGGCTTTCCCTTACTCTCTTGACACTCAACATAGCTAAACTCACTGACTTGCCTCCTTTGCTGTAGCATGACTTGGATGAGGAAGTGGAAGGGTGGGTTAGTAAGTATGCCAATGACACGAAGGTTGGAGGAGTTGTGGATAGTGTGGAGCTAACCCTAACCCTAACCCTAACCCTATCGCTGTAGGTTGCAATGGGACATTGACAGGATGCAGAGCTGGGCAAAGAAGTGGCAGATGGAATTCAATCTAGCAAAGTGTGAAGTGATTCATTTTGGAAGTTCGAATTTGAATGCAGAATACAGGGATAATGGTAGTGTGGAGGAACAGAGCGATTTTGGGGTCCACATCCATAGATCCCTCAAAGTTGCAACCCAAGTTTATAGGGTTGTTAAGAAGGCGTATGGTATGTTGGCTTTCATTGGTAGGGGAATTGAGTTTAAGAGCCGCAAGGTTATGCTGCAACTCTATAAAACCCTGGTTAGACCACAATTGGAATGCTGTGTTCATTTCTGGTTACCTCATTATAGGAAGGATGTGAAAGCTTTAGAGAGGGTGCAGAGGAGATTTACCAGGATGCTGCCTGGACTGGAGGGCAAGTCTTATGAGGAAAGGTTTAGGGAGCTGGGGCTTTTCTCATTGGAGCAAAAAAGCATGACAGGTGACTTGATAGAAGTGTGCGGGATGGTGAAGCATAGATAGAGTGGATAGCCAGACTTTTTCCCAGGGCAGAAATGACTATTACAAGGGAGCATAATTTTAAGGTGATTGGAGGAAGGTATAGGGGAGATGTCAGAGGTAGGTTCTTTACACAGAGCGTGGGGGGTGTGTGGAATGTGCTGCCGGCAGTGGTAGTGGAGTCAGATACACTAGGGACATTTAAGCGACTCTTGGATAGGCACATGGTGTATAGCAAAATGTAGGGTATGCAGGATAATTTGATCTTAGTAGGATAATAGGTCAGCACAACATCGCGGGCCAAAGGGCTTTTACTGTGTTGGACAGTTCTATGTTCTATGATGTGTCTCTGTTTCATCAATACTATGTGTCTCCTCCACTGCCAGACTAGTTTACACTTCCTGAAGCATTAACAAATCTTACCGGCAAGGATTTTAGGTCAGTAGTCATATGACACCAGGTTCTCTCTACCTTAATTAGTTTGTACAGTTTTGAATCACTTGTTGCTTTGGTTAGGCCGTCAACATGCAACTCTTATACCTAAGATAACAAGGTGTAGAGCTGGATGAACACAGCAGGCCAAACAGCATCAGAAGAGACTTCAGAAATTTCTGAAGAAGGGTCTAGGCCCGAAACGTCAGCCTTCCTCCTCCTCTGATGCTGCTTGGCCTGCTGTGTTCATCCAGCTCTACACAGCATCTGCAGTTCCTACTATCTCTGAAACTATTATACATATCCTGTTATTCCTGCCATTTGGTTTGCATCTAGCACCAAACTATCTCTCTGCCTGAATTAATCGGATTATAGGTCATCCCTCCACTTGCTATTCAGCTGTTGACACTTTACTCACACTGTCTGACATTTTTGATCACCTACAGACTTATTATTCAACCTATCAAAACGCCACTCGCAGCATTTGTATGATCTTTTGATCTCTCTGCTTATAAATTCTGTGCCTGTGTGCTTCTCTTCAGTTCACCTGACAAAGTAGTAGTGCCCTGAAAGCTTGTGTTTTCAAATAAACCTATTGGACTATAACCTGGTGTCATGTGACTTCTGACCTTGTCTACCCCAGTCCAACACTGGCACCTCCACATTCTGGCTATCAATACTCGGCAAGTGTAGACTGTCCCAAGTTAGCAGATCATCACACCTTCCTCCAAAACGATCCCAGTGATCCAGGAATCTAAAAGCCTCCATATTGGAACAACCATTGAGCTATGCATTCATCTGTCCTATTTTCTTATTTCTAATGAATAATTTTTTACACTAGCAAGGCAATCAACGGTTACAAGGAAAAGGCAGAAAAGAGGAGTTGAGGATTAATAAATCAGCCAATATCTCATTGAATACTGGACACGACGCGATGCTCTGAATAGCCTACTTCTGCTCCTGTGAGCTTATTATGACCTGTCCTAACATACAAGCAGACTTTCCAAATCATTAGTCTCTACAGGAAAAATGGCACCCAGTATTATTGCTCCATCTCCACCCACAAGCCAAACTTTCTCCAGTCCATTCATGACAGAGGGATTAAGGCACACAGGTGACCCACAGGGAACTAAGATTGTGACATATAGAATTAAGATTGCCTATTTCCATATCATTTCTATGACTACCATCACCACATTCTTTTGAAGCTGCCAAGTTCTGTTCTGTAAAAATGAAAACTCATTGTTGATTACCTGTGCAAGTCCTTTGCGATAACCCAATCTCTACCGGTTCCCTATTTACCGGCACTAAGATTCCAGCATCTTAACCATGTATACTGGTCCAGTGACTTAGCAATCTTCTTCAGCATTAGAAATTGCAAAATCACTTTACAAACCAGCAGTGGCTACTATTTTTGTCCTCTTCTGGATCATGGTTTGTCTGCACATTCTGGAATTTCCATTAAAACAACCAACACTACCTTACATTGCTTGACACATTCAAAATCCATCATTTCAAGGTAGATTTCAATCATCTTCAACATTTCTCCCAGTTATGGTTAATTTGCCCAAGTCCCTTATATTTCGAGCGCAGTGAGGGGTGGTGCAGTGTAATGTTATAAATGTCACTGCATCAGTGTTCAGAGGGCTAGGCTAATGCTCTGGAAAGCTTCGTTCAAATCATAGTAGGTAGCTCAACTGAATTCAACTAATAAACACAAAAGCTGGTCTTAGTAATAGTGACCACGATTGTCATAAAAACCCACTGGTTGACTAATGTTCTTTGAGAAAGAAAATCTTCCATCCTTACCAGCTCTTAATCCACTGCGAATCCAGACCCACAGCAATGTCGTCGACACTTAACTGCCCTTGGAAATGGCCTAGCAAGTCATTCAGTTAAGGGGCAATTGTGGATGTGCAACAAATGTTGATTGGCCATGAAGGAATAAAGAATTAGACAAATTAAGGTTTTTTATTAGAGAAAAATATTGCCTTACAGTATTTTAGCATACCTTAGGCAAGCTGAGTGGATGGTAAGATCACAAGGATGTTCAACTCTAGTCTGCTCCTCTACCAACTTAAAGAAATCTGTTCTAGAGGGACCTCAAATAAACAATATCACAAATCAAGTTAGCAGGCTATGATTCGACCATTTTACAATAAATTAAAATTCTAAATAATGGTGCCGTAAGCAATTTGTTTTCGTAAGCCAATCATTTTCATTAGATTAAGTTGAAACAGTAACATAAAATCCTGATATCACTTCAAGCCCATAGGGCCAATGTCTGGCACTAATCTCTCCACCAAGTTACAAAACTAATATCAAAATAAAAGCTGGCTTTCATTTTTACTTGAGTGGGGAAAAATTTACAAATCAAAAATATTCTCAAAAACAATATAAACTTTTTGACAAAAAAGCAACTCACCAAAAAGTCATATGAAAATAAACGCTGGTCAATTTATGAAGTGATTAACGACAACAAGAGACCACTGACTGATATGCTCTGCAAAATTGTTATGAAATACTACTTTAGACTTTATTTTAGGCCAGATGGTCTCAACCAGCAATCTGCAAGCTGGTGTCAAAAATAACAGATCATATTGATAAAACTTCAACTTATAATCAATAAATTAGCTGCTTACGGCTCAGATAAAATAACTACATTTGTCAGAGTTAGTTAGCTTACCCTAATACAGTCACTGAATTCTAAGGGCTATTCAGTGCTTTCAAATGTTTTCACCACATTAGAGCTTTAATAACAACTACTAGAAGGCTTTATGACTCACTATGAGTCCCATCAGAAGGAAGCAGTCATGTGTCTTAGCAACTGTGATGGAGGAGGTGAAAGTACTTGTTATAAAACCATCCCTGCCTTGTAATATGTCAGGTGCGAAGTGGCACTTAGTTAGGAATAAGGGGAGAATATAATACATCCAATCAACAAAAGTTACAGCCAGATTACAAAACGTTATTTGTGTTCCAATCTTCATACAATTGAAGGCTTTAACTTTGGAGGGAAACATGTAGGTTGGGCTTGAAGGTTGGCATGAGAATTCAGAAGCATTGCCAAGCACCAGCAACAATTTTCACATATGCAGAACAAAAATAACTGAATCACTGTACAGCCAATTTTTACACAGAAGTACCACTTGTTGGGGAGGCATTCCCCAAGAATTTTTTTTTACATCCTGAGAAGGGGAACCTCAGAAACAAAAAAGGTTGACAACAGCTGCAACACACAACTTACTTGGATGAAGATTTTACTTTTAAAAGTGAGATCATTGAATAATATTGTTAAAAATATTATTAAAGAATCCCAGAAAGGAAAATCATGCACTTTTCATATAATGGTTTTTCTTTCTCAAGATATTAACTAATAAAATTAAGGCACGTACAGCACACAGATCGCCTGTTGGTGTTACATTATCTTAGAAAATAAAAATGCCTCAGCAATTGAGACCATCAGGGAGCATGGAATTTATTTCCAAACCTCAGTAACAGAAACATTTGTGAATTAAAATGAGACGATACTGCATCTGCCAGATTTCCACTCCCTCTTCCCACAACCCCCTAATAACAGTCCAGGGCCAGGCAGGAACTGCAACACTAAACACAACACAAAGCTGGGGTGGGAAGGGGGAATAAGGAGAAGAGAAAAGCAGAATTAGAAGATTAGATATATATTTATAGATTTCACAGCTGAAAATAATGTTAAGTGGACAGCTCCCTACCCTGGTACAGGGATAGTTCATCAACTAGGCCGTATTGTTGCCCAATTCTGCATCTGGGTAGAAGAACTTGAGATGGGAATTTGTATCAGAGGTAATAGGAACTGCAGATGCTGGAGAATCCGAGATAAGGTGTGGAGCTGGATGAACACAGCAGGCCAAGCAGAATCATAGGAGCAGAAAAGCTTGACGTTTGGGCCTAGACCTGCTGTGTTCATCCAGCTCCACACCTTGTTATCATGGGAATTTGTACACCGGTATGCTATTGAACAGAGTGATGGTATCCAAATCCTGACTTTTCCCGGTGGGCTAAGGGCCCATTAGCTGATCATGGCTATTAAGAAAGGAACGCTCTGACAACGGCCTCCACAGCCTCCAACAGACTACACACAAAACGGCAGTAGGGGGAAAAAGAATCACCCCAGGGCATTCAGAGCTAACATTACCACTATCCCCCCCACCCCCATACCCTCCCTGCCAGGACACCGTCCCCATGGGCTCGATTCCCCCACAGCCAGGAGCGGCCTCCTTGCCGCAAACCCCGGGGAAAGCTGAAAAGTCGCCGGGAGGGGCATGAGGAACTGGGGGTGGGGGGTGGGAGAGATGTAGTTCCCGATAGTCGGTGGCTTCCAAGAGTAGGAGCGGGTAGTCTCCGATCTCCACCTCACTGGGGGTCAGGGCTAACTCGAACTGCGTCAGGCCTCAGGCCGGCCGCCATCTTGTGGAAGATTCTAGATGGCGGAGCGCGAGCGCATTCCCTTCCCTCCCCCGCCCCAGCGAGTGTCCCCGATTCCGCCGTGTCTCTCTCTCTCTCTCTCTCACCGAACCGGCCCTACCTGTCGGGTATGCCGGTTCTCTCTCTCTCTCTCTCTCTCTCCTCTCTACCTCGGTCGGTGCTGGTGCTGGTGCTGCTGCCGCCGCTCCTCCTCCTCCTCCACCGCCGCGGAAACCAGGCACCAACAATCAAGCGTCGCGGGTATCAATCGGGCAGCGCGATCTGAACGCAGCCGGGCACAATCGATTGCCGATCCTCCTGCCCCACACCCGAGAGCAGGACGTTCACCTCAACGCGCCGGCACCGAGCGGCAAGGCCGTTCAGCCCGTCCTCCGCGTACTGTACCGGCACCTTGTGGTCAGGTTATGAGGAGAGATTATTACCAATCGAGCATGTTTTGTCTACAATTTAGTAGGTAGTCTGATTTTAAAGCTATTAAATTGAAAAGACAGGATAAAGGTGTAATTTCCATTGGTTGGGGTTTCTAGAATTAGGGCCAGACCGGTCAGGAGAGATCTTAGGAAGAACCTCTACACAATGGCAACATTCACGAGGCATTTAGGCAAATGTATGAAGTGGCAGGAAATTGTGGGATATAGACCATGTACTGGTAGATGGGATTAGTTTAGAATGACATTATGGCCAGCACAGATATTTTGGGCCCAAGGATCTGTTCATGTGCTGTACTTTATATGTACTCACAAAGGGTGGTAGAGGTTCGTAACTATTTACTACAAATGGCAGTAGATGCAACATGTCACGGTGGGAATGATGTGGAGGTGCGGGTGTTGGACTGGGGTGGACAAGGTCAGAAATCACACAACACTGGGTTGTAGTCCATCAGGTTTATTTGAAAACACAAGCTTTCGGAGCCTTGCTCCTTCTTCAGGTGTCAGTGACAGAGGTAGTATCAGACACAGAATTTATATCATCTTCAGATTTATATCATCTTCAGTGGGGTGACCCTTTGATCTTTTACTTATAAATTCTGTATCTGATACTGTCTCTCTCACTAACACCTGAAGGAGTAAGACTCTGAAAGCTTGTGTTTTCAAATAAACCTGTTGGACTAGAACCTGGTCTGGTGTGATTTCTGACCTTGTCATGGTGGGATTTTAACTGATGTGCCCAGGACATTAGCCTGGCTTTTAATTACTAGTCCAGTGGCATTACCGTTGCATTACCACTCCCCTTTGAAGGTGAGTTAACATGTTAGGAGACCAAAAGACCACAAGATGTAGGAGCAGAAGCAGGCCATTCAGCTCATCAAGTCTGTTCCATCATTCAATTAGATCTTATAACGTTCAATTCTACCTTCCTGCCTTTTCGCTATTTGTCACTGCCTTGAATATTCTCAATGACCAGCCTGAAATGTGGTAAATAATTCCACAAATTCACTACGATCTGGGAGAAGAAATTCTTCTTCATCCATTTTAAAAGGGCAACCCCTTTTTAAATCTGAGACAGATGATGTTTTGTGAAGCAAAGATATTAGGGATATGGGCCAAAGACAGATAAATGGAGTTAGGCCACAGATCATTGAGTAGTTGAACAGGTTGAACATGCTGAATGGCCGTCCCTGTTCCGACAAGATATGAAAGTTTGCTAGAAACTGAGGGGTTTTTTAAAATCCTGCTGGTACTTCACATTTTGTTCAAAAGAGGTTGTGAAGCTCGGCCCAACAGTTACAGACTTGTAATTTAACTTTGGCGGTGGGGAAACTTCTAGAAAGAGTTATTCAGGATAAACTTAATAGTCGTATGGAAATATGTGAGTTTGATTCAAAAGAGTCCCAGGATGTGTGAAGGGAGAAACATATGTTCCTGTGGTTTTTTTGAAGTGTTGACAGCTGTTGAAATTGTTGTGGTGCATATGGACTTCCAAAAGGTAACCACTACTGTAACACACAACAGACTTGTCTTAGTTCATACAATAAAAGAGGCAGTGACAATGTGGACGTAAAATTGCCTGAGGGGTATAAACCTGACAGCAATGATTTAAGAAATAAAAATGGAAAGTGCTAATTATACAGCACGGGAACAGAGTCTTCGATCGAAACAGTCCATGCCGACCATAATCCCAAAATAAACTAGTTCCACGTGTATGCACTTGGCCCATATCCCTCCAAACATGTATTTATCGAAATGTATTTTGAATGTTGTAGCTGTGCCCACATCCACCACTTCCACTGAAAGTTCATTCCACATTTGAACTACTCCCTGTGTAAAAAAAAATTTGCTGTTCATGTCTTGTTTAAATCTTTCTCTTCTCACCTTAAAAATATGCCCCCGAGTCTTGAAATCTCCCACCCTCGGGAAAAGACACATGCCATTCACTTTATCTATGCCCCTCATGATTTTATACTCCTCTCTAAGGTCACCCCTCAACCTTTCACGCCCCAGTGAAAAAGAGACAGTTCGTCTGGTGGCGTACGTGGAGAGAAAAAACAGAGCCAACATCTCAAGTCCAAGAGATAGTAGGAACTGCAGATGCTGGAGAATCTGAGATAACAAGATGTAGAGCTGGATGAACACAGCAGGCCAAGCAGCATCAGAGGAGCAGGAAGGCTGACGTTTCGGGCCTAGACCCTTCTTCAGAAATGGGGGAGGGGAAGGGGGTTCTGAAATAAATAGGGAGAGAGGGGGAGGCGGGTAGAAGATGCACAGAGGAGAAGATAGGTGGAGACGGGACAGACAGGTCAAAGAGGTGGGGATGGAGCCAGTAAAGGTGAGTGTAGGTGGGGAATTAGGGAGGAGGAAGGTCAGTCCAGGGAGGACGGACAGGTCAAGAGGGCGGGATGGGGTTAGTAGATAGGAGATGGGGGTGGGGCTTGAGGTGGGAGGAGGGGATAGGTGAGAGGAAGGACAGGTTAGGGAGGCGGGGACGAACTGGGCTGGTTTTGGGATGCGGTTGGGGGAGGGGAGATTTTGAAGCTTGTGAAGTCCACATTGATACCATTGGGCTGCAGGGTTCCCAAGCGGAATATGAGTTGCTGTTCCTGCAACCTTCAGGTGGCATCGTGGTGGTACTGCAGGAGGCCCAGGATGGACATGTTGTCTGAGGAATGGGAGGCGGAGTTGAATGGTTCACGACTGGGAGATGCAGTTATTTAGTGCGAACCGAGTGCAGGTGTTCTGCAAAGCAGTCCCCAAGTCTCCGATTGGTACACTGGCCCTAAACCCCACCTCTTCCACCGTTACATTGATGACTGTGTTGGCGCTGCCTCGTGCTCCCACGAGGAGCTCGATCCCCATCACCAACACCTTCCACTCCAACCTTAAGTTCACCTGGACCATCTCTGATACCTCTCTCTCTTCCTGGACCTCTCTGTTTCCATCTCTGGCAACCACCTAGAAACTGATATCCATTTCAAGCCCACCGACTCCCACAGCTACCTAGAATACACCTCCTCCCACCCACCTTCCTGCAAAAATGCCATCCCCCATTCCCAATTCCTTCACCTCTGCCGCATCTGCTCCCAGGCTGATGCATTCCACTCCCGTACATCTCAGATGTCCTCATTCTTCAAGGACCGCAACTTCTCCCCCTCAGTGGTCGAGAACACCCTCGACTGTGTCTCCCACATTTCCCACAACTCATCCCTCACATCCCTCCCCGCAATAACAACCAAAACAGAGTCCCCCTCGTCCTCACGTACCACCCCACCAACCTCCAGATCCAATGCATCATCCTCCGACACTTCCGCCATCTGCAATCCGACCCCACCACCAAAGACATTTTTCCCTTCCCACCCTTAACTGCTTTCCGGACGGACCACTCCCTCCGCGACTCCCTTGTCCGCTCCACACTCCCCTCCAGCCCCAACACACCTGGCACTTTTCCCTGCAACCGCAGGAAGTGCTACACCTGCCCCTACACCTCCCCCCTCACCCCCATCCCAGGCCCCAAGAAGACTTTCCACATCAAGCAGACGTTCACCTGCACATCTGCTAATGTGGTATACTGCATCCGCTGTTCCCATTGTGGCCTCACGGAGCTTGGGGACCGCTTTGCAGAACACCTGCGCTCGGTTCACACTAAACAACTGCACCTCCCAGTCGCGAACCGTTTCAACTCCCCCTCCCATTCCTCAGACGACGTGTCCATCCTGGGCCTCCTGCAGTGCCACAATGATGCCACCCGAAGGTTGCAGGAACAGCAACTCATATTCCGCTTGGGAACCCTGCAGCCCAATGGTATCAATGTGGATTTCACAAGCTTCAAAATCTCCCCTCCCCCTACTGCATCCCAAAACCAGCCCAGCTCGTCCCCGCCTCCCTAACCTGTCCTTCCTCCCACCTATCCCCTCCTCCCACCTCAAGCCCCAACCCCAATCTCGTACCTACTAACCTCATCCCGCCCCCTTGACCTGTCCGTCCTCCCTGGACTGACCTATCTCCTCCCTAATTCCCCACCTACACTCACCTTTACTGGCTCCGTCCCCGCCTCTTTGACTCGTCTGTCTCCTCTCCACCTATCTCTCCTCTGTGCATCTTCTACCCGCCTCCCCCTTTCTCCCTATTTATTTCAGACCCCTCTTCCCCCTCCCCCATTTCTGATGAAGGGTTTAGGCCCGAAACGTCAAGCTTTCCTGCTCCTCTGATGCTGCTTGGCCTGCTGCGTTCATCCAGCCCCACACCTTGTTATCTCAAGTCCAATGTCACCTTTCATGAAAGAAAAGAAGATCCTGTTAATATTCTCATAAAAGAATTTTAAGAAAGGGGATGGGGGCTCTCTTTGGCTCAAAGATTCATATTGCTACAGAAAACAAAGACTTGTATTTATTCAGCATCTTCTACATAAGGATATTCCAAACTGCATTACAGCAACGAAGTATTTGTTGAAGTGTAATCACTGTTGTAATACAGGGAATACGGCAGACAATTTAGTAAACTCCTACGTCTAAAAGTGTGACAAGACAAGATAATTTGGACAGTGTTTCATCATTCAGTTACATTATAACTGATCTGTATCTCATTCCATTAACCAGCTTCTGGTCCATTAGCCTTAGCTTGTAGTCCTACCATCCCATTACAAATACATGTACCAAAATCTCCAATGTCTGTTATTCACAGTTGTGTTCCACATCAATAAGCCAGATACCATTCCAACACACCAAATGTCACACTGACTTATTGCATAGCACAACATTACAACAAATACCCTGTGGAGACACCAAATACCTACGGAAACATTAAACACCACGTTGACCAAGTACCACATAGACATACTAAATACCACACTGATTGACAAAGTACGACACCAACATAGAATCAGGCATGAACACTCTAAACAGCACAGCAACACGCCTAATGTTGCATCAACACACTAAATATCACACTGATACACCAGACAGCACACTATCACAGCACACACCTTATCAACACTCCAACTACCATGTTGACAGACATAGTACAGCGTTGACACACCAAACGACACACCAAATGCTACATCAACACATCATATGCCACACTGAAACACAAAATATCACACCAATACACCAGATACCACACTGACTCACCAAAACACTGCCTTCAAATATAGGAAAACAAAGAGAGAGGCCAAAGTGAAACTAGGCCCCTTAGAGAACAAAACTCGGTAAATAATTAGGGGGAAACACGAAATTACAGAAGAGTTGAACAAATGCTTTCTGTTAGCTTTCATGGTAGAGGTCACAGATAACTTTCCAAAAATATTAACTAATGAAAGTGCAAAATGGGAAAGGGTGAGGAAATAAACACAGTAACTATCACAAGGGAAAAAATATTAGAGAAACTATTGGGGCTGAAGGTCGATAAGTCCCCTAGACCTCATGGTAAGCAACCTTACCACATCTACCCTGTCAAGTCCCAAACAATCTTATATGCTTCAATAAGATCACTGCTCATTCTTCTAAACTCCAAAGAATACAGGCCAAACCTACTGAACCTCTCCTCATAAGACAGTCCCTCCATATCTGGGATCAACCTACTGAACCCATTCCGGACAGCCTCCAATCTCCCGGTATATCTTTCCTTAGATAAGGGACCCATAATTATTTACAGAATTCCACCTGTGGTCTGAATAGTGGCTGGTATAGATTTAGCAAGACTTCCCTATTTTTATTCTCCATTCCCCTTGGAATAAACATTCTATCTTTCTCCCCTGTTATCTGCTGAACTTGTATACTAGTTTCTTTGTGATTTCTGCATGGGGTTCCCAAATCCCTCTCTGGTTCTGCAGTTTTTCTCAATTTAAATAATGTTCAGCTTCTTTATTCTTAGAGAAAAAGTGCATAACCTCACATTTTACCTCACGTTATATTCCATCTGCCAATTGTTTGTCCACTTGCTTAACCCACCTACACCCTCTGTAGACTCTTTTTTTCACCCTCACACGCTGCCCATTTACTTTTGTGTCATCCACAAACTTGACCATTGAAAATTAACTTCCTTAAACAAGCCATTAATATTTAATATAAATTTGCCTCATCATGTAAAATATCTTGCTGGAGGCAAAAACCCACATCATAGTTAGCAATGGTGGCTAGCTATAAAATGCTCCAATACCTCAGCAGAAGATATCTGCAACCCTAATTGAAATCCAACTGGACAGATACAGAAATTGCTGGAGAAACTCAGCAGGTCTGGTAGCATAGAGTCATACAGCACAGAAACAGACCCTTCAGTCCAATTTATCCATGCCAATCAAACTTTCCAAACTAAACTAGTCCCATCTGCCTGCTTTTGATCTATGTCCCTTAAATCTTTTCATATTCATGTACGAGTCCAAATGACTTTTAAATGGTGTCACTGTATCTGCATCTACTAGTCCTTCTGGCAGTTCATCTGTGGAGAGAAAGCAGAGTTAACGTTTTGAGTTAAGGCACCCTTGTTCTGAAGAAGGGTCATTGGACCTGAAAGACTAACTGTATTTTCTCTTTACAGAGGCTGCCAGATCCGCTGAGTTTCTCAAGCAATTTCTTTTTTTGTTTCAGATTTCCAGCATCTGCAATCATAGAATCCTATAGCATGGAGGCAGGTCCTTCGGCCCAAACTAGTCAAAATATCCATCCACCATTTCCATGCACATGGCCCACATCCTTCTAAACCTTTCCTGTCCATGTATTTGTCCAAATGCCTTTTAAATGTTGTTAATGTACCTGCCTCAACCACTTCCGCTGGCAGCTCATTCCATATGCATACCACCCCGTGTATAAAACAGTTGCCCCTCAGGTTCCCATGTACTCTTTCCCCTCTTACCTTAAACTGATGTCCTCTAGTCCTCGATTCCCCAACCCTGGGAAAAAGACTAAGTGCATTCACCCTACCCATGCCTCTCATAATCTTATACACTTCTATAAAATGTCCCCTCAGTCTTCTAAGCTCTAAAGAAAAAAGTCCTGGCTTGTCCAACCTCTCGCTACAACTCAGCCCCTTGAGTCCTGGCAACATCCTTGTAAATTTCTTCTGCACCCTTTCCAGTTTAATAACATCCTTCCTATAGCAAGGTGACCTGTACAATTGCATCATAACTTCCCAACTTCTGTACTCATTGCCCTGACTGATGAAGGCCCGTGTGCCAAAAGCCTTCTTCACTGCCCTGTCTACATGTGACTCCACTTTCAGAGAACCATGTACCTGAACTCCAAGGTCCCTCTCTTCCAGTACACTCCTTAAGGCCCCATCATTCAGCATGAAACTCCTACCTTGGTTTGACTTTCCAAAATACATCACCTCACATTGATCCATATTAAACTCCATTTGCCATTTCTCAGCCTACTTCCCCAGCTGATCAAGATCCTGCTGCAATTTCTGATAATCTTCCTCACTGTCCACGATACCACCTATTTTAGTGTCATCTGACAACTTACTAATCATGCCTTGTACATTCTCATCCAATTCATTGATATGGATAACAAACAGCAATGGGCCCAGCACCGACCCCTGAGGCACACCACTAGTCACAGGCCTCCAGTCAGACAAACATCCTTCCATCATTACTCTCTGCTTCCTACCATCAAGCCAATTGCGTGTCCAATTTGCCAGCTCTCCCTGGATTCCTTGCTATCTAACCTTCCAGACCAGCCTACCACGCGGAACCTTATCAAAGGGCTTACTGAAATCTATATAGATTATTTCTACTGCCCTGCCCTCATCAGCCTTCCTGGTCACTTCATCAAAGAACTTGAACACATTTGTGAGGCATGATCTCCTATGCTGACTACTCTTAATCAAACCCTGTCTTTCTAAATGCATGTGTATCTTATCCCTCAGAATCTTCTCAACTAACTTACTTACCACAGATGTTAAGCTTACTGGTGTATAATTCCCAGTTTTTTCTTTGCAGTCCTTCTTGAATAAGGGCACAACATTCACTGCCCTCCAGTCTTCTGGGACCTCACCTGTGGCTAATGATGATGCAAATATATCAGCTAGGATCCCCACAATTTCTTCTCTAGCCTCTTGCAGGGTCCTTGGATGTATCTGGTCAGGACCAGGAGATTTATCCACCTTCATACATTCTAATACTTCCAACACCTCCTCTACTGTGATATGGACTGTCGTCAAGAATCGCCGCTAACTCCCCCGAGTTCCCAAGTCTTCATGTCTTCCTCCAGTGTAAACACAGAGGAGAAATATTCATTGAGGACCTTGCCCAGCCAAAGCTATGTCGTGCCCCCTTTTCGCTGTCCTGATTTCCTTCTTCAGTAAACCCCTGTACCCGCTATGTACCTCCAGGGATTCCCTTGATCCCAGCTGCGAGTACCTTGTTCTATTGTAGTGCCCAAGGAGACAACTTTGGATGACATAGAAATTGGACAAATTGGCAGTTTCTCTCTAAACAGCATAAATATCTGTGTGTATAGACAGTTGTACAGATTGGTAGATAGGGCACCAACCACAAAGAAAGCCATGTGCATTTATTTTAATTGAAATTTAAGTCTTTGAAGACAAAAGAAGTTTCTAAGATTGCCTCAATTAAATCGAAAAGTTGCAGCCCACTTTTCAGCTCATATGCTGGGCTGAATGCTTCAGAAGCTGAGAGCCTAGTATACTCAGTTTTGAAAGTTGAAGTAAATGTAACGATTTTTCTCACAAGAACACTGGCTGCAGCTGATGTCCTTAAACAAGGAGCACTTGTAACTTCATATGACACAAAGTCAGGGACATATGGCTTAAAGATACAGTCCAGCCTTTTTAAGAATGAGTTATGGTTGGGCATCCAGTGACATCCTTATTGAACTACATCTTTTCAAGCAACTTTTGCAATGCTATTTTTTAGACCGAGCGATAGATTATCATGAGAAAAGAGGTCTAAAAATCATGCCTGCCATCACCAAGGAGGAACTTCACAGAATTAACAGATCAGGTTAAAATAACCAGAAAGATCCTGAAAGGATCTTGAAATCCAGCTCAAGGTAAGAATTAACTTCAGGATTAACAGAATCCAACATATGCCATAAAGAAAATCAACCCCAACTCTCTATTGAACAGGTTGTTGAAAGATGCCACCAAGAAGGACATGAGTACAAATCTTTCAATTCCAAAAATTTAGCTTTTCAAAAGAGGTACAGTCAGAGAGGCTCATTGCATTTATACCAATTAAAAAGCCTTTAAGAAGGATCATTTGGGGAAGATGCATTATTGATGCATTACTTGAGGATAAACGTAAGTATGAAACCATTCTGCGAGAACAATTACACACTTTAGGTTCAGCCAACATGATTGCTACGGTCAACAAAGTACATCATACCAACGAAATCTGTATCAGATGCAGTTTGCAAAAGTGTCCATATTTTCTCGATATCTGTAAAGCACATGGCATCAAGGGTCATTGGACACACATGCAAAAACATCCAAAGGCCAAGCTAAAACTCTGAACATAACACCGATGACTAACAAGACAATACCACAATACCAATTGCAGCCCAAGATGGATTACCTCACACTTGTTTAGACTAAAATCCATCTGCCACAGTTTTGCGCATTCACTGCTGCAACTGTGTGTTCATGGTGAAGGGAGTGAATGTTGAAGGTGGTGGATGTGGTGCCACTCAAGCGAGCTGCTTTGTCCCGGATGGTGTCAAGTTTCTTGAGTGTTGTTGGGGCTGCACCTGTCCAGGCAACTGGGGAGTATTCCATCACACTCCTGACTTGTGTCTTGTACATGGCAGACAGATTTTAGGGAGTCAGGGGGTTGAGTTACTCACTGCAGGTTTCCTAGCCTCTGATCTGCAGACACTGTATTAAATGGCTAGTCCAGCTTAGTATCTGGTTAATGGTAACCTCCCAAGGATTTTGGATAGTAGGGGATTCAGTAACGGTAATGTCACTGAATATTGTCTCCTGTTGGAGATGGTCATTGTTTGGCACTTTAGTGACATGAATGTTACTTGTCACTTATCAACCCAGGTATGGATATGGTCCAGAGCTTGTTGCATTGGAACATGGCTTCATTATCTGAGATGTCATGAATAGTGCTGAACATTGTGCAATTATCGGTGAACATTCCCACTTCTGACCTTATGATGGAGTGAAGGTCATTGATGAAGCAGGGGAAGATGGTTGATGCTTGGCTTATAGACACTGCTAGAACCCTGGAATATTTAGCTGTCAGGTTTGATTACCATGCAACCACCTTTTAGTACCGACTACTAAATGAATTCATTTCCAACCTGTGCCATTATTTTGTTACAGATAAGATTCAGATAAAGCAACTTTCAGTTTTATTATTTTTGCTGTTTTTTTCCTGATTTGGCCATTTTGTCTTATCTGTTATTACTGTTAATCTTTTTCTTTCTTTCTGCCGTGCTCTACTGATCTTACCCCAAGTCACCACACTGTTCCGTTGACCTGTGGCTTTGACCCACTGTTTAGAGTGGTAAATTTTCCAATCACCTATACTCTTTTTTACCCCCTTTTTAGTTTAAAACACTACCTACACCCCCTAATCACAGGACTTGTCAGCAGACTTGTCTCAGCGCAGTTTAAGTGGAACTGATGTTAATGATATAGCATCTTGATCCTTCCCTTTCATGACCAAACCACCCTCTTCATACACCTCTGTGAGCCACATGTCGATTCTCTGATCTGTTTGAGCCAATGATAGTTGATGTGAATCTCAGGTAGTGTTAAAATTTGCCTGAATCTTATAGCTAATCACATCTCAATTGCAATTTGAATATGTGCCAATATGGCTATTCACCAGAACAATGGGAGTAGAAACTTTAACAGATATATTAGCTACATCCCACATCAGCTTTGAGCATTGGTTTTGTCCAGTACAATGAAAAGTCCGAAGCAGTATCACTTCACTATTGAAGATTATCTAGATCACCCCATTCCTTTTACTACGTTAACTTACAAACAATTACATCATCAAAATGATCATTACGTCCAGTCTGGAGATTGATGAGAAGGAACCTCCTTCAGTATACATCTTAGAAATCATGTGATATAACTCACAAGAGAAGGATTAACAAAATATCAGAGAACAATTCCTGTAAGGTCTGAACATACATGAGGGGGGATCTCATACAGACTTATAAAATTCTAACAGGACTCCCCAGGGTAGATGCAGGGAGGATGTTCCTGATGGTGGGTGTGTCCAGAACTAGAGGTCACAGTCTGAGGATTTGGGGTAGACAATTTAGGATGGAGATGAGGAGACATTTCTTCACCCAAAGAGTGGTGAGCCTATGGAATTCATTACCACAGGAATCAGTTGATGCCAAAACATTGAATGTGTTCAAAAGGCTGCTAGATATAGCACTTGAAGTGAATGGGATCAAAGGTTATGGGGAGAAAGCAGGATTAGGCTATTGAGTTGGATGATCAGCCAGGGTCGTGATAAATGGCGGAGCGGGCTCGAAGGGCCAAGTGGCCTCCTCCTGCTCCCATCTTCTATGTTTTTATGACAACCAGAAGGACAACATCTACAGTGGCCAAGTTTTGATCAACTTGGGTCTGAAGAAACAAGGTTCTATGAATCTAATGTACAGCCCAGAATGGCTGTTATCCCATTGTCCCAATTATCCCATTGGTAGCTGAATAATAAACTTGCATTTGGACGACGCATTTGAGCCTGTATCACAAGGAATTATTTAACTATGTTTGAAAGATTTCTGAATAGGTAGTAATATGGAGATTGTAATATGGATCATTGCTGTTCTATGGTTTAATTTGGACCCGATCTCCTCAAACTCCATCAGCAGAACATCATTTCTACTTTTATCTATGGCACTGGTTCCCATACGAACTAAGAAAGCTGAATCATTCTCTTCCAATTCAATAGTCTTTATACAATAATAAAAACGTAATTTTTCCTGGTCTCTGCTGCAGAGAACAATATCTGTCCCCTTGACTACTGTTGCCTGTCGCTGCCACATCCCCCACTTGAATGGCGTCCTGCTCCAAAATCAGTTTTCTCCATCCACCCTAAAGTGTCTTCCCAAGAAGCTTTAACTTTCAAACTTTCAGAAAGGAACAAAGGTCAAGATTGCACCAGAAGTTGCCTTGCCAACGTGACTGACAGTCACTTCTGCCTCTGATCACTCACCAAATTGATAAAATGTATGTAAGACGGGTTGCAATAGGGAAAGAAGTTGAAGAGAGAAAGTGAGAGACAGAACTGTTGCTGCACTTTGTTAAGAGGAATTACCAGCAGAGGGAGCCCCATTCTCTTGTATCCCAGCCAGGGGCATTGGGTAGGTAGTGTTGGAGAGTCAGTGGGGCATGTTTAGACTTTGTCCTGTCACTGTATAGGCCTAGTGTTCAAGTCCATCTCACACAGGATGTTTCAGCTGGCTAAACTATGATCAATGAGGTTGAATCATCTCACCCTATTTTTTGATGGACACAAAATTTAGCTAATTCTACATTTGGCATTTGGCGTTTTTAAAAATCATACTTTTAACATTCATTATGAAAAGGTGGGATGAACTGCCTTCTTAAATCTAACTGAGCAAGTTGCTTGGCCATTCAGAGAGGAGTTTAAGTGGAGGTGATGGCCTCATGGTATTATCAGTAGACTATTGATGCAGTGACCCTGGTAATGTCCTGGGTACCTGCCATGGCAGATGGCGGAATTTAAATTCAATAAGATATCTGGAATTAGGAATGAAAATGATGACTATGAAACCATTGATGATTGTCAGGAAAAACCCATCTGGCTCACGAATGTCCTTTAGGGAAAGAAATTTACCTGTTCTGGCCTATGCATGACTCCAGACCCACAGCAATGTGGTTGACATTTAACTGCTCTCTGGGCAATTTGAGATGGATAATAAATGCTGGTCTGGAATCTCTTGAACAAATAACAAAAAAAAAGTTGAGGTCAATCTTGTTGCTTTAAGCCTGGAGTCACATGTAGGCCTAACCAGATATAAAGTCTTAGTGACCAGGTTTTTTATAACAAATTTATAGTTTTATAATGATTATTGCTGAGAATAGGACCTGGAGCCTCTTTGTTGCACAGTTGACAAGGAGGCTGAAATTTGGAGGTCATACCTCTATTTCCACTGGGAGCAGGTTGGCTTTCAGGATCTGCTCTTACAGAACAGAAAGAAACTGCGCTGAATCAGTTGACACTAAGTCGATATTGAGCCTGTAGGAAAGTCATGTGATGTGGGTTGAGGAGCAGTGGGTTGAGGGGCGCAGATGAAAATGGACTAAGTTGAAATAAGGGCTAAAGAGACTCATGAAGTGTGAATGGGCATAGGTTGGCGTGAGGGTGTGAAGGGTTATGACAAGGTGGACTGAGGGGCAGGGGAATACATGGGTATTGACGGCCTTTTTAAGTTTTTTTTATAAGAACATAGACAAGGTTGTGAAGCCTCACCACCATTCCCTCTAATTAATTTTTCTGTTGCTGGAACTTCCAAGGTCTGTGCATGGCAGCATCTTCCAGAAGTGAAAGCTGGTGCATTGGCACAGGGGTGAGCCACGTGCATGGAACCTCTGAGCAGCTTAGTGGGCACATTTTTCCAGGGCACTTGCCTGCAGGTCAGGTCTGGGGACACAGGAAATATCCCAGATCTGCCCTTCTGACCCGAGTGAGACAATTCAAGTCCCTGGTTTTTCATTTCATGTTTACTTAATTAACTGGATTTCAATTTAGCTGCAGCTGCCATGGTGGGATTTGAACTCATATCTTTGGATCACTAGTCAGTGCTTCTGGATTACTCTTCCAGTAATAGACTGCTCTTGGAACAGTTGGAAAGACCTCCCCTGATGTTCATTTTCATGATTTTTGTCAGCATTCCGGCTTAATTTGTTGGCGGGGTATAAGGGTGGGGAGTGAGTTGTCCCCCTATTCCTCCTCTCCTCCTCATTACCCTTGTTGGGAATTTTGTGTGCAGGCAAATGTCACTTTGAAACAGGATCGAACTTGGCCATGATGTGGTTTAATGGCTACAGTAACGCCGATCTTAATAACCGACAGAATGTGATGTTAATTTCCACGTGTGTTTTGAATTCAGTCACACTGTAAATCTGAAAATTAAATATCGATGGCAGAATGAATCACGATGAACATATTGGATTGCCATCAAAACTACAGCTGGTCAACCGATGTGATGGAAATCTGCTATTTTCTATCATTCTGGAATCTGGAATGCACTGCCGGGAGGGTAATTGAGGCAGAAAACCTCATAACCTTTAAAACCTTTAAAAATTTACAAAGCTAGTAGGAACTGCAGATGCTGGAGAATCTGAGATAACAAGGTGTAGAGCTGGATGAACACAGCAGGCCAAGCAGCATCAGAGGAGCAGGAAAGCTGACGTTTCAGGTCTGGAGATAAAAGGTACTGCAGATGCTGGAGAATCCGAGATAACAAGCATGGGGCTGGATGAACACAGCAGGTCAAGCATTTTCCTCTCACCTCAAGCCACACCCCCATCTCCTATCTACTAACCTCATCCCGCCCCCTTGACCTGTCCGTCCTCCCTGGACTGACCTATCTCCTCCCCACCCCCCTACCTACACTCACCTTTACTGGCTCCATCCCCGCCTCTTCGACTTGTCTGCCTCCTCTCCACCTAACCTCTCCTCTATCCTTCCTCTATCCGCCTCCCCCTCTCTCCCTATTTATTTCAGAACCCTCTTCCCCTCCCCCATTTCTGATGAAGGGTTTAGGCCCGAAACGTCAAGTTTTCCTGCTCCTATGATGCTGTTTCAGGTCTGGACCTTTCTTCAGAAAATGAAGGGTCCAGATCCAAAACGTCAGTTTCCTGCTCCTCTGATGCTGCTTGGCCTGCTGTGTTCATCCAGCTCTACACTTTAATTTACAAAGCACTTGAAATGTCACACCATTCAAGGCAATGGGCCAAGCGCAAAGTGGGATTATTGTAGGTAAATTGACACAGACTTGAGGCACCAAAGGGTCTCTTCTCTGCTGTATGGCTGTTAAATGTGACTCCAGTCCCATACCAACATGGCTGGCACTTAATTGAGGGAGGCAGTAGTTCATTAGTAATGTAAAAGGACTATTAATCCATAAACTTAGGCTACTGTTTTGAGAACATATTCAAATTCCACCATGGCAGATAGGGAAATTTGAGTTCAATTAGTTAATCTGAAATTGAAAACTAGTCCAATAGTAACTATTACTGGAAGAACTACTTATGTTCTTTGGGGAAGGAAAACCGGGCATCCTTGCTTATTCTGTCGTACTTGTGACTCTGGACCCACAGCTCTGAAAAGACGTAGCTGAGCTGTTCAGTTCAGTACCACACCACCAAAAAATCCGATTAAAGGGGTGAAACCTGAAGGTCCACATAGTATCAATGAAGGCACTGGAAATGACAGGAGCACACAGTACTGTCAGCCTGCAAAATCCTTCTTACTAATATCTGGGAGCCTGTGTCAAAATTCAGGGAGCTTTCCCCTGGACTTGTCAAGCAACCGCTTGACATAGTCATATTCATGGAATCTTACCTTACACACAAAGTCCCAGACGGCACCAGCACCGTCACCATCCCTGGATATATCTTATCCCACCAGCAGGATAGATCCAGCAGAGATGGCGGCTCGTTGGTATATGGTCAGGAGGAAGTTGTCCTGTGACTCCTCAACGTTATCTCCAGACCTCATGAAGTCTCATGGCATCAGGTTAAACATGAACAAGGAAACCTCCTGCTGATTACCACATACAGTATTCCTCCATTGTGACCTGACCTGAAACGTTAACTCTGATTTCTCCTCACAAATGCTGCCCGACCTGCTGAGCTTTTCCAGCAACTTCCGTTTTTCTTTCTGATTTACAGCATCCACAGTTCTTTCAGTCCTCCATCTGAAGATCACTTAGTTGTGGTTTAATGGTCTACTACCGTACACCTTGTAGATGTTGGACAGGCTTTGTGAAGTGAGGAAGTGAGTCATTCCTAGCCTCTGACCTGCTTTTGTAAGTCACCCAGAAAGTGCAGCAGATACATGGAAATACCATCACTTTCAAGTTCCCATTCAAAGTTACACACAATCTGAACTTGGAGCTCTGTTGCCATTCCTTCACTGTTGGTGGGTCAAACTCTCTCCTAATAGCACTGTGTATGACCCTACATCCCAAGGACTGCAGTTGTTCATGAAAGTGACTCACCAACATCCTCATAAGGCAGTTAAGGGTAGGCATTAATGCTGGCCTAACCAGCAGCACCCACATTCCATACATGAACAAAAGAAAATTAAATAATTGTCCTCTGAAGTGACTAAGCAATTGTTTCAGTTATATCAATAGGACTGAAGAAGATGATGGTGTAGTGGTAAAGTCACTCAACGATTAATTGAGAGGTCCAGGCTAATGACTGGGGACATGAGCTCAAATCCCAATGGCAACATCACAGTAGCTGGTGAAAGTTAAATTCAATTAATAAACTTGGAATTCAAAGCTTGTTGCAGCACAAGTGGCCATCGAATGCTGTTAAAAACCAATGTGGCTCAATGATATCCTTTAGAGAAGGAAACCTGCCATCCTTACCTGGTCAAGTCTATATGTGATCCCACACCCAAAGCAAAGTCATTAAGTTCAGTGATAATTAGGGATGGGTGACAAATGCTGATCCGAGCAAAGTAAAATAAAAAGTAGGAGATAAAATAGCAGCCTCTCCAGCAACTTCAGAAGTTTATCTTTTGAAGAAGCCTGTCCTGAATTGTTACTATGGAACAGAATGGTGAAGTATTAAGAGGCTCCCCAGTTAAAAAAAGGCAAGCATTTTCAATGCACAACATTCAGAACCTCATGATGTACCAGTGTTTTACAGCCAATTAAATCTATTTTATCTTGAAATGCAGTCAGGGTTGTAATGTAGAAAACATAAGCAGCCATATTATGCTGGACAACCCCATGAATAGCGGTATACTAATGATAAATTCGTATCGATTTAGTGACGCTGGCTGAGTGATACCACAGGTCCAGAACACCAGGGATAAAGTCCCCCTGCTCCACTTTACAATAGTGAGTTTCATATCCACCTCAATTTGAAGTAAACCGACATGAAGTCAATGTGGTGAATGGCCTTTTTTTGTGTGGCAATGATTCTATTACTTTAGGAAAGAAGGCACCTCCAACAGTGCGGCATTCCCTCAGTACTGCACTGGGAGTGGTACTTTAGCGCATGAAATTGGTGGACTCAAGATAGAGTAAGACAGGGGCTATTTATTGATGAGCCCCAGGGACTTGTTTCATGTGAAGCCTTGTTTACCAGTCCGAGGCAGGAGAGATTAACATGACAGCTATTGAACTCCAACTAGTGTGAGGTTTTGCAACAGCTGAAGTTTCAGAGCAGAGTCCTAAGCTGAAGGTCAGTAATGGAGATTTCATCAGCCGGTGTTTGCACTAATTATTTTACTAACAGTCAGCATCACACGTCATATAGAAATAAACAGTTCTTATATTATGATATTAAAATACATACAGATGTAATACATCTCGCTCATGACCATGATATCATTGCAGGAGAATGTTGTCTTAGACTGTCCCTCCTGTTGCTTCTAAAAGCACCATACTCTGTAATTAATGAGGCCCTCAGGGGCTGGTCTGATACATGTCCCTCTTGGTCTGGCTTGGCAGTACGTCAGGAATGATAGAAAACTCGAGAACTCTCCAGAGAGGAAATAGACGAAGCCTCTGCTTAATATTTTTAGTTGTTCCATAGCTGCAGTGTACTTGGGGATGGGATGGCTCCTCAGGTCCAGAAAATACATTTGGGGAGGTGAGGAGATGCCAAGCGTAAAGCTTTTCACCTGATGTTGAAGGTAGGCCAAACCCTGTCACCAGGATAACCTAGATTATGTCACATTACAGAATAGAAACCAACTATTAGCGTCACACAAGCCTGTTTCCATCTCTCTGAGACAGAACAAAAATTGCTGGAGAATCTCAGCAGGTCTGGCATCATCTGTGGAGAAAAACCAGAGTTAATGTTTCGGGTTCCAGTGATCCTTTTTCAGAATCCATTGCTAGCTACTAATAGTCCCCATTAGTAGCTATTCATAGTCCTAGTCGAGTCTGTATCCACTCCTTTGTCTGTCCACCAGTTATTCTGCCTTCTCGGGCTCTATCTCTACCTATCATTTACTCGACCCCGCTCCCTCCTAGCCACCATTAGTTCTGACAAAGGGTCACTGGATCTGAAATGTTAACTCTGATTTCTCTCCACAGATGCAGCCAGACCTGCTGGGATTTTCCAGCAATTTCTGTTTTTGTTTCAGATTTCCAGCATCTTAAGTTCTTTTAAAAACCGAAAGAACTGCAGATGCTGTAAATCAAGAACAAAATCAGAAGTTGCTTCAAAAGCTCAGCAGGTCTGGCAGCATCTGTGGAGAAAAAAATCAGTGTTAACATTTTGGGACTGGTTCTGAGGAAGGGTCACCAGACCTGAAACATTAACTTTGATTTTTTTCTTCGCAGACGCTGCCAGACCTGCTGAACTTTTAAAGCAACTTCTGTTTTTGATCCTAAGTTCTTTTGATTTTTTTCCCATCTCACTTCAGCAGTCCTGTAAGGCTCTGCATCCTAACATGTGCTTATCCAGCTTCCCATGGTCTGCATTCATAGTAGTCTCTGTGCAAAGAAGTTTTCTGTGAATTCCCCATTGGACTTACCAATGATTTTTTTTTAAGTAAGATTTTATGGGATGTGGGCACTACTGGCAAGATTGGCATTTATTGACCATTGCTAATTGCCCTATGAACTGAGTGGCTAGCTCAGCCAGTTCAGAGAGAAATTAAGACTCAGAGATAAAAGGTACTGCAGATGCTGGAGAATCCGAGATAACAAGCATGGGGCTGGATGAACACAGCAGGTCAAGCAGCATCATAGGAGCAGGAAATCTTGATGTTTCGGGCCTAAACCCTTCATCAGAAATGGGGCAGGGGAAGAGGGTTCTGAAGTAAATAGGGAGAGAGGGGGAGGCGGACAGAGGATGGATAGAGGAGAGGATAGGTGGAGAGGAGGCAGACAAGTCGAAGAGGCGGGGATGGAGCCATTAAAGGTGAGTGTAGGTAGGGGGATAGGGAGGAGATAGGTCAGTCCAGGGAGGACGGACAGGTCAAGGGGGCGGGATGATGTTAGTAGATAGGAGATGGGGGTGTGGCTTGAGGTGAGAGTAAAAACAGGTTAGGGAGGTGGAGATGAGCTGGGCTGGTTTTCGGATGCGGTTGAGGGAGGGGAGATTTTGAAGCTTGTGAAATCCACATTGATGCCATTGGGCTGCAGGGTTCCCAGGCTGAATATGATTTGCTGTTCCTGCAGCCTTCGGGTGGCATCACTGTGGCATTGCAGGAGGCCCAGGATGGACATGTCATCTGAGGAATGGGAGGGGGAGTTGAAATGGTTCGCGGCTGGGAGGTGCAGTTGTTTGTTGCGAACTGAGCGCAGGTGTTCTGCAAAGCGGTCCCCCAGCCTGCGCTTGGTGTCCCCGATGTAGAGGAAGCCACAACGGGTACAGCGGATGCAGTATACCACATTGGCAGATGTGCAGGTGAACATCTGCCTGATGTGGAAAGTCTTCTTGGGGCCTTGGATTGGGGT
>JAHRHZ010000157.1:11704-31427 GCA_024137785.1 Ginglymostoma cirratum | reverse complement strand
CCTGTCCGTCCTCCCTGGACTGACCTATCTCCTCCCTACCCCCCTACTTACACTCACCTTTGCTGGCTCCATCCCCGCCTCTTCGACTTGTCTGCCTCCTCTCCACCTATCCTCTCCTCTGTCCATCCTCTATCTGCCTCCCCCTCTCTCCCTATTTATTTCAGAACCCTCTTCCCCTCCCCCATTTCTGATGAAGGGTTTAGGCCCAAAACGTCAAGTTTTCCTGCTCCTATGATGCTGCTTGACCTGCTGTGTTCATCCAGCCCCATGCTTGTTATCTCAGAAATTAAGACTCAACCACTTTGCTGAATTCTGAAGAAGTGTCATGTCAGATTCAAGACATTAACTCTGTTTCTCTCTCCACAGATGTTGCTCGACCTGTTGGGTTTCTCCAGCACTTTCTGTTTATACTTCGCATCACTATGAGTGTCGAGTCAATTGTACGCCAGACCTAGTAAGGACAGCAGATTTCCTTCCCTGAAGGGCATTCATGAATCAAATGGGTTTTTAACAACATTCAATGATAGTTTCATGGTCACCATTACTGAGACTAGCTGTACATTCCGGATTTTATTAATTGAATTTAAATTCTATGACCTCTCGCCTGGCCCGCTGAATTACTATCCAGTTACGTTACCAATACCATTTCCCTTATCTTTTATATACGGCCCCTAGTTTTCTTTCATTCATTCATGGGATATGTGCATTGACGGCAAGACCATTTCATCCTCTAGCATTTATTGTCCAACCCTAATTGCCCAGAGAGCAGTTCAGAGTTAACCACATTGCTGTGGGTCTGGAATCACATGTAGGTCAGACCAGGTAAGATGACAGTTTCCTTCCCTAAAGGATATTAGTGAGCTAGATGGGTTTATCTGGCAATCATATATGGTTTCATGGTCATCAGTGGAGTCTTAATTCCAACTTTTTATTGTATTCACATTCCACCATCTGCCCTGGAAGGATTTAAATATTATTTGGGCCTCTAGATTAACAGTCCAGGGATAATACCACCAGGCCATCGCCTCCCCCAGTTTCCCTTGGGAACAAGGTGGTGACCTGAGTCCTCAAGGGCAGAATGGCCATTTCAAATGTGGTTGAAAGTCAGTCACATTCCTTTGAGTCTGGAGTCACATATGTGCCAGATCTGGTAAGAATGGCAGATTTTCTTCCAAAGAGGGAATGAGTGATCTGGATGCATCTTAATGACAATCCAGTAGTTTCATATTCATCATTAGTGACGAGCTTTTTAATTCCAGTTTTAAGTGTTTGAATTTAATTGAAATTGAATCCCTCTGTTGTCATGGTAGGATTTGAACTCATTGGGTGAGTGTGTGTAATCCTCATTGCTTCTTCTTTTCCTCGGACTTTAAATCTGGCTTCCTGTGGTGATCAAACCTCTCTCTCCCTGCATTCACCCCCAATCCCTGACCCCCTTACTCAGGAATAATTGTTGGCTTTGCTCTGTGTAATCTCAGCAGCACCAGAACAATGACCACGACTGGGACTGCAAAAGCTCCCAAGAAGAATTGTAGATGAAACAAGTACTCTTTCCTTAAGGACTGTTCAGTCCTTCACACTGCTATTAATACTGAACTAAAAAGTCTGGAGGCTTTTTAATAGATCTATTCAAAGAGCTTAGAAACAGTGAATAATATCTAGTGAATTTCCTGGTTATCCTCGAGGATATTCCCAGCCACAGTACAGGGACAGGGAAAATTCTCTTCAACTTTAGGGAGGCATTAATGTATATAAATTTCCCAACGTGAGATCTTTAAAGAGTTGGATCTGATGGTATATTAAGTGGCTAATCTGACTTGACAACTGGAAGGAGAAGGTGGTGATGAATGTGAGACGTTCTGTTTGTGCAACAGTAACAGGTGAAACTGCTCCAGCTGTGTTATGGTTTGTCTAGTGTTTATGCTATTCACTGGCTCAGGAGAAACAGGAAGCTGGAATTTCAATCAGATTCGATGGTGACACCCAGCTATGCTGCCCGGTGGCTAGCACAGCACAGATTGACAGCATTCAGAGGGATCTGGAGCAAATAAATGGATCAACATAGGAATGACCAGATGGGCGTTGACCTGGAGAGTTGTGAGGCTTGCACAACAGAACCTGCAAACAAAGTGAGGAGGTGTCCCATTAGCACAGGAGAAGCAAAGGAATTAGGCTTGAGTGTTAAGGGAACTTAGGTAGGTACCCCTTGTAATGCAGCATATGCAATCATTATCAGGCATAGATTCCTTGGTGTCCTGAATGAATACATGTAGATGTAAACATATGATGTATGAGTGGAAAATTTAGCCTCTCAAGCTTCCAGCACAATTGAAAACTGATGCAGAGGTACTGGTGCTGGAGTGGGGTGGGCAAGGTCAGAACGAAGTCTCACTCCTTCTTCAGGTATTAGTGAGAGAGGTAGTGTCAGACACAGAATTTATAAGTAAAAGATCAAAGGGTCACACCAGTGATGAGGATGTATTAGACAAACCTAAGATGCTGTTAAATCTTTAATCAGTTAGAAAGTTTTAGTTAATAATATGTATATGTAAATCCCCAAATTCCTTTGAATCAATTAAAACCTTCTAACACATTAAAGATTTAACAGCATTTTAGTTTTGTTTAGAACAGATGGTGGAATTTAATTTCAATAAAATATCTGGAATTAAGAGTCTAATGATGACCATGAATCGATTGCTGATTGTTAGGAAAAACCCATCTGGTTCATTAAAGCCCTTTAGGGAAGGAAACTGCCATCCTTACCTGGTCTGGCCTACATGTGACTCCAGACGCACAGCAATGTAGTTGACTCCTAACTGCCCTCTGGGTAATAAATGCTGGCCTAGCCAGCGACACCCTCATCTCAAGAATGAATTAAAAAGAAACAAGTTCCTCTAGGCAGTTAGGGATGGGCAATAAATGCTGTCTAGCCAGCTACACCCTCGTCCTGTTAATGAGATAAAGGAGATCCTGAAGGAGTAGTGGGAATAAGAAGAACATAAGGAATAGGTCCTTCAGCCCATTGAGCGCACTCTGCTGTTCAATGAGCCCATGGCTCACCCTCTTCTAGCTCAGTGGTAGTGTCCCTACCTCTGAACCAGAAGGTCCAGTTCAAGTCCCACCCATTCAAGAGATAATGTAATGACAGAGCTGAACATGTTGATTAGAAAAACACAAAAAAGGACACCATTTCCTGCACTACCCCTGTATCCCTTGATGTTTTTAAAGTGTAAAAACTGACCAATGTCAGCCTGAACAAACTGTGTGACTGATCTTCCACAGCTCCCTGGGGTAGGAAATTCCAGAGAATCACCACCCTGTAATTGGAGAAATCCTTCCTCATCTCTGTCCAAAATAACCTGCCCCTTATTCTGAATGAGTAATACAATGTAGCAAAATAAGAGTTCGTACATTTTGGTAGAAAACGGGGGAGACAATAGCCTAATGATATTAGTGCTAGACTATTAATGCAGAAACCCAGGGAATGATCAGGGGACCCAGATTCAAATTGTACCGTGGATGGTGGTGGAATTTGAATTCAATAAAAGTCTGGAATTAAAAATCTAATGTTGGCAATGGAACTGACATCAATTGTCAGGAAAATCCCATCTGGTTCACTAACATCTTTGAGGGAAGGAAATCTGCCATCCTTACCTGGTTTGGTCTACAAGTATTTTGCGCAAAAGGTGGTGGGTGCCTGAACACATTACAGAGAGTGCTGGTAGAAGCAGATATGATTACAACATTTAAGGGACATTTAGACAGATACAAAACAGACAGGGAATAGCGGGACAAAAATAGAAGTCACTGGAAAAACTCAAGCAGGTCTGGCAGCATCTGTGGAGAGAAAGCAGAGTTAACATTTCAGGTCCAGTAACCCTTCCCCAGAACCGGTTGTAGCTGGGAAAAGGTTGGTATGTATGCTGAAGATGGAGTCGGGGGGCGGGGAGGAGGTGGGAATAGGGGGAAGAGAGAACAACACTAAATAAAACGGCTGTTCAGAAGAAGGGATAACAAGGTGTGGAGCTGGATGAACACAGCAGGCCAAGCAGCATCAGAGGAGCAGGAAAGCTGGCGTTTCGGGTCTGTGGACAGAAAAAGAAATGGGTAAAGGTCAGTCTGTGGAAATCAATAGCTGCTAATGGGATCTTTGGTGACTGATAATGTGTTGTTTGTGGGAAGAACCCATGTGATGTCCAAGCCTGGTGTGTCAGGGTTGGGGTAAAGACATAGAAGAAGATGTTCAGGCCCTAAAATTATTGAACTCAGTATTGATTCCAAAAGGTTAATGGGTGTCCAAGCGGAAAATGAGATGCCGTTCTTACAGCTTGCACTGAACTTCGCTATTGTTGTCTGGTGTATTAACCTCTACATCATGGAAGCTAAGTGCAGCTCCTGGACCATGACCCCACCATCCACCAGGCTACTGTGTCCACAACAGTCACTATCATCTGGTAATCAGCTCCCAACAGCCTGCAAGCTCATAGACCGCAGCCTCACACAGTCTGCTTCTATCTCCTTCCCAAAATCCACAAACCTGGACTGCTGGGCAGATCCATTGTTTTTGTCTGCTCCTGCTCCACAGAACTCATCTCTTCTTACCTTAGCTCAACTTTTTTTCAGTCCCTTCCCACTTACATCCACAATTCTTCTAATGTTTTACATCAATTTCAGAATTTCCAGTTTGCAGGCCCCGGCCACCTGCTCTTCACCATGGACATACAATCCCTTTACAAATCCATTCCCTAGCAGGATGGTCTCAGGGCTGTCTGCTTCTTTCTGGAAAAAGGACGTGAACTTCCCTATCCACCACTGCCCCCCTCTGCCTGGCTGAGCTCATCCTGACTTTGAATAATTTCTCTTTTAAATCATGTCACTTTCTTAAGGGCTGACAATGGATACCTCATTTGCCCCAGTTATGCCTGTTTCTTTGCGGGGTATGTAGAATATTCCTTATTCCAGCCCTACTCCAGCCCCCACCCACAACTCTTTCTCTGGTACATGAATGATATCACTAGTCTACAGTCACATGTGGGCAACTGGGAGAGTTGCTGACATAACAGTCACTGGACTAGTGATCCCAAGCAGGGACAGGGACAGAAATCTTTACCCCCTTGCTGCTCCTGATCTGGGACCCCAGCGATGATCTGAACACAGCACACCTCCTCAAGACCCGGGTTCTGATGCAGAGGCACGGACTATTGCTCTGCAGACATTGGTTCAAATCCCACAGACAGCCACTGGTGGAATTTAAATTCAATTGATAAAGATCTTAAACTGAGGCTAATCTTAGCAACAGTGATTATCATAAATTCCTGTCTGGTTCACAGATATCCTTCAGAAAAGGAAATCTGCTGCCCTGACCTGGTCTGGCTGACATGTGACTCCAGACCCACAGCCATGTGGTTGACTCGTAACTGCCCTCTGGGCAATTAGAGTCAGGCAATAAATGCTGGTCTAGCCAGGAAAGCCAACATCCCATGAACGAATGAAAAAAAAGCTAAAGCTATACCAGCTAACAACTTGCATTAATAAGCTGCTTGCGTGACGATTTGAAGAATTTTGATTGAAGTCCCAAAATAGCATTTAGTCCCTGTCCGATTGCCAAGGAAGTGTCACCAATCAAGTATAGCTGGCTGGCAGTCAGTAATAACACATGAAGTTACAGAAATATTTCTCAGTTTGGGGCCTTTGGATCAGAAGAACCAGAATTTCATCTGGATCGTGGTTGAGGAGAATGCTGGGACCACAACAGTCCATTGGATCTCAGGATACCTCAATGCAGTTTTGTATTGGGGTTTGAATCTTGCAAAGTTTTGGGAATCATGGTCAAAATGGTTCACAGGGAAGGTGAAAGGGATAATGTCAGACTGCTGCAGTAATTTTGCTTGACTCTGTATCCAACCCTGAGCTGTCCCTGTCCTGGGACTGTTTGATGGGGACAATTTAGAATTGGCCCATCGTGTATACACTGACCCTCCAAAGAGCATCCCATCCGCCTACACTATCCCTGTAACTCAGCATTTTGTATGGCTAATCAACCTAGTGTACACATCCCTGGATACTAAGGGAATTTAGCATGGCAAAGCCACATAACCCACACATCTTTGGATTATGGGAGGAAATCTGAGCACCCAGAGGAAACCCACACAGACACAGGCAGAAAGTGTAACTTCCACACAGACGGTTGTCCAAACTGGAATCGAACCTGGGTCACTGGTGCTGTGAGGCAGCAGTGCTAACCACTGAGCCACTGTGTTGCCCTTATGTAGAGGGAGTGTAGATCATAGAGTCATACAGCATGGAAACAGACCCTTCAGTCGAAACAGTCCATGCTGAACATAATCTCAAACTAAAATAGTCCCATCTGCCTGCACTTGGCCTGTATCCCTCCAAACATTTCTTATTCATGTATTTATCTAAATGTCTTTTAAACATTGTAACTGTACCCACATCCACCACTTCCCCAGGAAGTTCATTCCACACAAACCATTCTCTACGTAACAAAATTGCCCTCATGTCTTTTTTAAATCTTTCTCCTCTCACCTTAAAAATATGCCCCCTAGTCCTGAAATCCCCCACCCTAGGGGAAAGACACCTGACACCCTATCTATACCCCTCATGATTTTATAAACCTCTGTAAAGTCACTTCTCAACCTCCTACTCTCCAGTGGAAAAGTTCCAACTTATCCACCCTCTTCTTACAACTCAAACTCTCCATTTCTGGGCAACATCCTGGTAAATCTCTTCTGAACCAACTCCAGCTTAATAATATCCTTTCTATAACAGGACACAGTACTCCAGAAAAGGCCTCACCAATGCCCTGTACAACCTCAGCATAATGTCCCAACTCCTATATTCAAAGGTGTGAGTAATAAAGGCAAGTGTGCTAAATGCCTTCTTAACCACCCTATCTATGTATGATGCAAAATTCAAAAAATTATATACCTGAACCCCTAGGTCTTTCTGTTCTACAACACTGCCCAAGACCCTACTTTTAATTGTACGCATCTTGTCTTTGATTGTTTTACCAAAATGGGATACCTCCCATATATCCAAACTAAATTCCATCTGAAACTCTTCAGCCTATTGACCCAACTGATCAAGATTTCTTTGTAATCTTAGATAACCTTTTGATGGGAACAGTATAGAGGGAGCTTTACTCTGTATCTAGCCCCATGCCCTGGGAGTGTTTCATGGGGACAATGTAGAGGAAGAACATAAGAACATAAGAACTAGGAGCAGGAGTAGGCCGTCCGCCCCTTCGAGCCTGCTCCGCCATTCAATAAGATCATGGCTGATCTTTTTGTGGACTCAGATCCATTTACCTGCGCTCTCACCGTATCCCTTAATTCCTTTACTGTTCAAAAAAAATCTACCTTAGCTTTAAAAACGTTTACTGAAGTAGCGTCAACTACTTCACTGGGCTTTATTCTGAATCTAACTCCGTGCAGTACCTGTCATAGAGCATAGAGATATACAGCACGGAAGCACCTTCGCCCATGCCGACTAGATAGCCTATATAAATCTAGTCCCATTCGGCAGCATCTGGCCCATATTCCTCCGAACCCTTGCTATTCATATACACATCCAGATGCCTTTTAAATTTTGCAATCGTACTAGCCTCCATCACTTCCTCTGGTAGCCCATTTCATACATACACCTGGGAGTGTTTAATGGGAATAGTCTAGAGGGAGCTTTGTCAATGTCTAAATCCATTCAGTACCTGTCCAATTTCGTGTTCTCAGTCATCATGGTGTGGAATTTTTTACTGTGGCATTTGCAGCAAATAAAACCTGTGAGTTGATGTGCAGAGCCCTCATGATGTGATAATCCATAGGAGAAATATAGTTCTTAAACTGTTGGGGCTGGCACTTCTCAATGTATTAAGCGTAGAGTAGCTATTAATCTGCTCACGCCTTACACGGGCACAGTGGCTGTACACTGAGTTAAAAATAATCACTTGTAACTTTAGCTTGTGATAGACAGAATTTATCCAGTGACATATCAGAAGACAGCTGTCACTGCAGCAGGAATGGGACTTTCTGGGGCCGCTATTGAACCTTACAGAGCTAGATGTAGCCATTGTATGAGCTGTCATTGTAGTTTGTCAGTCAGAAGGATAAGCAATCTTCTTTCTTTATCTGTTCTTCTGCAAATGTTATCCCTCTAAGCAGCATTCTGCCTCAGTTCTGAGGAAGGGTCACCAGACCCAAAACGGTAACTCTGATGTTTTTTTCACAGATGCTGCCAGACCTGCTGAGCTTTTCCAGCAACTTCTGTTCTTGTTCCTGATTTACAGCATCCGCAGTTCTTTCAGTTTTAATTCTGCCTCAGGTCTGGAGGCCAGCCTTCGGCATTTCAGCCTAGACTGGGAACTTTAGAGTTTATTCCTTGCTGCATAGTATCGCGACCAGCCCCGTCCTTTCATTACACCCAACATCTGCTTACTTACCATTTGGAGGCCAGGTGAGGGAAGTATCATTGGACATTGTCTAACTTAGGAACACCAATAACTTCCTTATGGACCATCAATGAAAGAATCATAGAGATCGACAGGACAGGAAAAGATCCTTTAGTTCATCATTGTCTTCCCCAGTCAAAAACAACCACCTAATAATTCTAATCACATTTGCCAGCATTTGGCCCTTAGCCCTTAGCCTTGCATGCTTTGGCATGGCAATTATACATCGAAATACTTCTTAAATGTTATGAGGGTTTCTGCCTCCACTTTGTAGGCAGTGAGTTTCAGGTTCCCACTCTCAACCTCATACCCCTTACCCTAAATCTATGACTATTGGTCATTGATCCCTCCACCAAATGGAGAAGTTCTTCCTGTGTACCCAGTTCCCGACTATCCAGGAGTTACCGTAAGACATGAGATTCTATTTCTTGATGCTGGGTTGAGCTTCATTAAAAGCAAGTAGGAGACCAGTAGGAGACTGTAGGACTGTATTGGGGACAAAAAGACAAACTGAGGAATCTGATAGCGAGAACTTCCTGTCTGCAGCTCAGTCAGTCACTGAACTAGGACCAGTTAATGTTAGAATGGAAGGAAATATATCGGTGATAACAACAAGAACTCCTTGAACCTGCTCCATCATTTTTATATACAAGATCATGTCTAAACTTCAACATTAATGTGATTTGACCCCTTATTCTTTAATTCCCAAGTTTCACCATAAGGCCTCCTGCCGATCACATCTCCACATACACAAAGCGACATTAGTGGCTTGACATGCCCATCTCCTCCCTACCTCCATCTGTTCCCATCACTGTTAGCTCAATATGTTAATCTTCATTGTGTCCTGCCCCTAAAAGGCCACTTAAAAAGTGAACAGACTTTGTTATCCAATTGAACGATTCCTGACTCTCTGCCTTCTCATCCCATTAAATAAAAGTCTTCCAAGAATATTAAAAGACACACAATTTCCTTCTATTGGGTCATGCTTGCCACAGTGTCCTGAAGAATGGTAGAGGGTAGAGGGTCCAAGAAGACCCTGGAGGGGTCCCTGTCGTTACTGATGCAGCATTAAAAAGAGCACAGGCAATTCACTTGGACCATACATTTGGAAGCTGTGAAGAAATGTCTTGATTGTCTGTCATTTCAGAGGGTGATTACCTGTATCTATCAGTTACATTGTGGTGTTCAGAGATACTCTGACAAAACGATAATCTTAGATTACCCTTGAGTCAGATTCATTACCCAACAAGATTAAAGTGAGTATTAGCAGCCAGCAACCAGACTACAGCGTCAGGGATGTCCAGATTAAAGGGGAGCAGTAACTTTCACCTCCCAATGCACTTTAAAGCCGACGATGTGCCTGCTCCCTCACACAGTCATTATTGAAATTTAAAACTGTAAGAACGCACAAAACAGCAATGAGATGATGAATGAACAATCTGTTTCTGCAGTGATTGAGGAATAAATACTAGTCACAAAACCAAGGAGAAACCTATTTTGAATGAGACTGTAGGAAGCAGAAATACACCATTTGGCCCATCAATTCTGCTCATGGCTGATCTGATATTTTTCAGATCCACTTTACTGCCTTTTCCACATAACCCTTGACTCCCTTAATATTTAGAAATCTGTCTATCTCAGCCTTGAATATACTTAACAACCCAGCCTTGCCAGTGCCATATTGTAATGAATTCCACAGATTCGCTGCCCTCTGAGAGAAGAAATTCCTCCTCATCTCTGTCTCAAATAGACAAACTCTTACTCTGAGATGTTGCCATCTGGTCCCAGCCTCTCCCACAAGGGGAAACAACTTTTCCACATCTACTCTGTAAAGTCCACTAAAAGTCTTACACATTTTGATAACCTTCTCAACCTCTCCTTGTAAGAAAGCCCCCTTACCTGGTATCAGCCCAAAGAACCTTCTTTGGACAACCCCAAATGCTAGCTAAGGGGAACAAAATTGAAAGAATAGACATGAGATATTTTCCATTCATCTAAGAAATAAGATGCTGTCTTGGTTTAATATTGACACAAATGTGGAAATAAGAGCTTCATGACAACCTTGAAGAGAACATTAGCAAGCTAGTAGACTGAGTAGCGGTGTACCGCAAGGATCAATACTAGGACCCTTATTGTTTGTTATATGCAGAAAAGATATAGATAAAAATGTGCAGGAGATTGTTAAGCAAATTTGCAGATGACACCAAGATCAGGAGAGTGGTTAATAGTGAAGAAGATAGTTGTAAGTTACAGGAAGATATAGATGGGTTAGTCAGATGGCAGACCAATGGCAGATGGTATTTAACCCTGATAAGTGTGAGGTATTTAATGAATGGCAGGACACTGGGCAGCTTAGAGAAACAGAGGGATCTTGGGTAATTATTCATAGATCCCCGAAGTCAACAGAGCAAATGAATAGATCAGTTAAGAAGGCATATGGGGCACCTGTTTTCATTGGTCGTGGCATAGAGTATAAGAGTAAGGAGGTAATGTTGGAGTTGTACAGAGCATTGGTCAGGACACAGCTGGAGTACTGTGTGCAGTTTTGGTCACCTCACTACAGGAAGGATGTGATAGCAGTTGAGGGGGTAAAAAGGAGTTTATCAGGATGTTGCCTCAGCTAGAGAAATTGAGCTAGAAGGATAGACTAGATAGACTTGGATTGTTTTCTTTAGAGCAGAGAAGACTGAGGGGAGACATGATTGAGGTGTATAAGATTATGGGGGGTATGGACAGTGTAAATAGAGAGCAGCTGTTCCTCTTGATTGAGAGGTAAACATAACAGGGCAGGGTAAGAGGCAGGGGATTCAGAGGGGGTTTGGGAAAAAAAGACCTTTTCACTGGAATCTGGAATGTGTTGTCTGGGAAGCTAGTGGAGGCTGGAAACCATACAACCTTTAAAAATATTTAGATGAGCGCTTCAAACATCTGCACTGTACGAATCAATGTGGCACATGTAATTTAATACATAAAGTGTGAAGTGTTTCATCTGTGTTAGAAGAACATAGAAAGACAATATACAGTGAAAGATATAATTCTTAGGTGGGGTGGAGTGCTGGAGTAGAGACACCTTGGAGTATATGCAGATGAATTGTTAAAGGTGGTAGTCTGGGTTGAGAAAGTGGTTAGCAAAGCAAATGGGATCTGGGCTTGATAAATTGATGCATAGAGTGTAAAAATCATGAAATTGTGGCATTTCTTGATGAAACACTAAAATATTGTGTTGTGTTCTTGGCTCCATTCTTTAGGAAAGAAGTGAAAGCATGAGAGAGGGTGGAAAAAGTCTTCATGAGAATGGTTCCAGGGATAAGGATCTGAATTTACATAGATAGATTGGAGAAAGTGGGCTGTTTTCCTTTGAGAAGAGAAGGCTGAGACTTGATAGAGATGTTCAAGATCATGTACAGTCTGGATGGAAAGAAACTATTCCCTTTGTTGAAAGGATCAAGAACCAGAGTGCAAAGGTTTAAGGTGATTAAAGAACAGTAGTGATGCAAGGAGCAACTTTCTCACACTGCGAGTGGTTTAGGGTTTGGAATGAGGTGTTTGAAATGTGGCGGAAGCAGGTTTAATCAGATTTAATTTGATATTGAGAGAGAAAGAGAGAAATGGTAGCGGTTTAATCTGACAGTCACCACATCCCAAGTGAGGTTAGAGAAGGAGGGTCCTTTATTGTAACCTCAGCCAACCGTGAACATATACCGTTGGCCTCCTGTGCATTGTAAGCCAGCCAGCCATCCAGCCAACTGAACTAACCAGCCTACTTAAAGTTGCTGTAGTCCTGCAGGACCATAGGACAGCTGTCTCATTAGAGAACAACAGCTGGTGGTGGTTTAAGATAACAAGGTGTGGAGCTAGATGAACACAGCAGGCCAAGCAGCATTAGACGAGCAGGAAGGCTGACATTTCGGGCCTAGACCCTTCTTCAGAAATGGTTTAACCTGAGAGTCACTATGCCTTAGGCAATGGGAGAGGTTGAGAAGGAGAGTACTTCATGGTAATAAAGAAAAAAGAAGAACAAGAACAAAGAACAATAAAGCACAGGAACAGGCCCTTCGGCCCTCCAAGCCAGCACCGACACATTTTGCCCTTCCATATTAAAACTGTCTTCATTTACAGGATCTGTATCCAGGTGATTCTTGAATGCTGCTATTGTGTCTCCTTCCACCACCTCCTGTGGCAGCGTGTTCCAGGCGCTCACCACCTTTTGCGTGAAAAACTTGCCTCGCACATCTCTTTTAAACATGCCCCCTACCCCAGCACCTTGAACCTGTGTCCCCTAGTAAATGATCTTTCCACCCTGGGAAAAAGCCTCATACTTTCCACTCTATCCATGCCATTCATAATCTTATAATCTTCTATCAGGAAAAACAAACTCAGCCTATCCAACCTTTCTTCATAGCCTAAACCCCCTATAGTACGCAACATTCTGATAAACCTTTTCTGTACCCTCTCCAAAGCATGCACATCCTTCTACTAGTTTGGTGACCAAAACTGTATGCAATATTCCTACTGTGGCCTCACTAAAGTTCTATAAAGCTGCAGCATAACTTGTCTATCCTTATACCTCACAGCATCTGAAGAGAAAATAAATTCCAGGGCTGCATCTAAGGTTGGGCAAATGGATTTGCTGAATTTTTCTTGTAGAACGCTGTTTTGTAACTGTTCAATGATACTATGATTGAAGACTGAGCACTTCTGAAAAGGCAGCACTCCCTCAGGAATGCATCAGCCTGGATCTTTTATTTACAAGTTTCTACATTGGGATAGCTTGTGACCGGAGATAAGATACCACTGAGTCATAGCTGACATGAGGCAGGGACATGGGGGATTTGTCGGAGGTGTGTAGAGAGTTTCATGCAGTTAGGTCTGGAGATGGATCATCCAGAGATGAGGAATCAGCTGTTTTGTGAGGCAGTGGGTGATCTTAAAATTATTAACTAAAGGTGACGAACTTTCAGCAGGAGGGGTAAAGCAAAGAGGTATTTGATGAGTTGTGTCCTAGCTGTGACTATTTTTTTCATCCTCTTCAATCCAAGTCAGTCTGTTCCTATGTTTATTTTGAAACAAGCTTCCAGTGAAGGCTCCATGTTTCCTGGAACCCCAATGATCCTAGATGAATTAGAGAGAAGGGCCAATTGAGAAAGGAGCTACATTGAGTCACTGTCACAGGGATCCGAGATTCAGAGGTGAGAAAGGGGATTGTGATTCACTCACAAACAATGGCCCGCTACACTTTGCGATATGAGCCGCTCAGCCAAACATGTACAGATCATAAAAGTGCTCTGGGCAAAAAAATAGCAACATATTTATATCGTGCTTTTAATGTAATAATCCATCATAAGGCACTTCACAAGACAGTAATCAAATGAAATCAGACACCAAGCTACTTTGAGGAGATATTAGGGCTGAGGACCAGAACTTTGGTCAAAGGGGTAGTATTTAAGGAGTAAGAGAGATTTAATAAGGGAATTCCAGAGCTTAGTGTCCAGGCAGCTGAAGGCACAGCTGCCCATGGTGGAGAGAATGAAATGGCCAAATTTACAAGAGGCCAAATTTTGAACAGCTCAGCTTTGTAAAGGATTGTGTGCGGGAGGACATTACAGAGATCATGAGACACAAGATCACGGACAGATCTGAAAGCAAAGATGAGAATTTCAAGTGGAGTTGTTGCTGAACTGTAAGCCAGTGCAGCTCAGCGAGCAGAGAAAGGGGAAATAAAAAAAGACTTTCATTTCTATAATATAGGCCCAATATGATTTGTGGCCAGTAATTTATGAGTGGCTTGTGGCTGTAATGTAGAAACACAGAGAATAGGACTAGGAGGAGGCTATTCCAGACTGCTCTGATCATGGCTGATCATCCAACTCAGTCAAATAAAACAAAGAAGTGCAGATGCTGGAAATTTGAAACAAAAACAGAATTTGCTGGAGAAACTCAGCAGGACTGTGGACAGAAAGCAGAATTAATATTTCAAGTCCAGTGACCCTTAAGGGATGTTGTTTGAGGGATAATTGGGAAGACTGGGACTTTGGGAAGTACAGCCCTGCTGTTTACATTTACCTTGAGGAGCGGACAGACCTCAGTTCACCTGAGAAAGACAGAACTGGGATAGATTGTGCAGGGAAAGGGATGCTGTCCTGGTGGGTGAGGAAGTTTTGGTGAGAGCTTGGATAAGGGCTGCATGGATTTGGTTGAGCTGAGGTTCATGGCGATGTGAAAGTTGTGACGTTGGGTGGCTTGATGATAAAGAAAGGAAACGATTCTGTGAGTGAGACAGAGCCAGAATCAGCATGAGCCATGTTTCTGCAGAACAATGAGACTGGGCTGAAGGGCCGGCTGTCTGAGTTTGGGGCTCGTAATGTGTAGTAGACACGCTATGTAATCTCTGAGCTTGGCTTTTAATAACAGTTGTTACAATCTCTCTAATGTTGAGAGGTATTGATAACACCATGTCTGGCTTGTGCATTCTACACTGGCAAAGAATAATCAAAAGCAAAACAAAAGATTGGACACGGTGGAGCTATCAACAGACATCCTCGACCAGCTCTCAGCCTGATTCTGACCACACAACTTGTGATGATGGATGAGATTTTCTCACTATGTGAGGTAGCTGCTGACAGACCTCACACTTAACATTGTTCCCGACGGCACCCTGGTCTCAACAATACTGTGCCACTGAAAGGAATAACGTCTCCCTCACAGCCAAACACCAGCCCTGCACTGATCTGTCTAGCATCCATTCATGGGCTTTGCTGGCTGAGCCAGCATTTACAGCCTATCCCAGCTCAGTCTGGGCTGAGGCATTAGGAACATAAGAACAAGAGGAGGTTATTCAGCCTTATTGAGGAAGGATATAAACGTGTTGGAGGTGGTTCCAAAGAGGTTTAGAGATTAATCAGGGTAGGGTTGATAGGCTAGGTCTGTTTCCATTGGAGTTTAGAAGGGCAAGGAGTGATTTGTTTGAAATATATAACAACTTGAATGGTCTTGACAAGGGTCTTGTTTCCTCTTGTGGATCAGCCCAGAACTACAGAGAAGATCATGGCTTTTTCTCTTCGTGTTGTGCGACTTTGGAACTCTCTGCTTCAGAAGGTGGTGGGGGTGAGGACATTGAATATTTTTAAAGCAGAGTGGATAGATTCTCATTAGGCAGTGGAATCTAGGGCTATCAGAGGTAGATGACAATGTGGAATTCCATCACAAACAGATCCGCAGTGATCTTTATTAAATTATGGATTAGGTTTGGGGGTCTGAAAGGCCTACATCTGCTCACATTTCATATGTGCATATGTTAGAACTTGTCAGACTGGAACAGTAGGCAACCACTATTTATTCCTCGACCAGCATCATTGAAAGAGAAATTGGTCATAATATTGCTGGCAGGAGCTTGCTGTTAGCAAACATTTCCTATGTTACAACAGTGGTAAAGTGAAGTGTAAATGGAATTTTTTTGCAATATGCTCACTGTTGAGTTCCATAACAGTTTTCATAGAATCCTTAAAGTTTGGAAGCAGGCCATTCAGCCCATCCCAGCCCTCCCCTACATACTTGGCACCCCCATCCTATGCATGTAACCCCACATTTCCCATGGCTAATTCACCTCACCTACACATCCCTAGACTGTGGAAGGAAACCCGAGCACCCGGAGGAAACCCACGCAGGCACGGGGAGAATGTGCAAACTCCTCACAGCCTGAGGCTGGAATTGAACTAGGCTCCCTGGTGCTGTTAAGGCAGCAGTGCTAACCACTGAGCCACTGTGCTGCACTGTTTTGCTAAATTAAAAAAAAATCTGTCACTTGGTTTTGTCAAGCTCAAATACCTCTCCCTCCCCACCCCCCCCCAAACACACACACACACACACACACACACACACGCACACACACACACACCTCGATGGCTTTTTGGGAGAATGGCAAAGTTCTAGATTTCCACTCCCCTGTGAAATATCATCTCTGAACAGCCTGGATTGGATTTTAAATTACCATCACCTTGTCCTGACAGCACCCCCACCGAAGGAAATATCTTTTCTCTGTTTACACAAACAATCCTTTATCTATTTGAAAGTCTCAATTAGATCGCACTTTAATTTTCTCTATTCAAGGGAACACAAGCATGTGGTAAACAATGATTTAACCTTTTTAAAGCCAATATCATTCTGCGCTGTCTCTAAGGCCAAAATATCCTTCCCAAGGTTCACTCCTGAGTGGAATACAATTACTCCAGGTGCAGTATGACCACAACTCTGTGCAGTTGTAATGTAACCCTCCATTCTGTATTCCACACTATTGAGATGAAGGCTAACATTTCATTAGCCGAATTAGAAATTCCTTTTGTACCTGTGCCACAGTGATTTCAGTTCTTGAACATTTGAAACTCCCCACTCATACACAGCTCCCAGCTTCATGCGATTTAGATAGGCGAGGTGGCGTGAGAACCTGGATGGGTCAAAACAGGGGTGTGGGGGCATGGGATGGCAGAACTTGGACAGGGAATGGGATGGGAATTTGGGAATGATGCAGGAGGGGAGAAACAGCAAGAGCAAATCTGAGATAGGTTTTTTTCGTTGCGCAAAGATATTAAGGGATATAGGCCAAAGGCAGGTATATGGAGTTAGGCCACAAATCAGCCATGATCTCATTGAATGGTGCAACAGTGTTAAGGGGCGAAATTCACTGCTCCTGTTAAAAACACGGAAGGGGTTAGACAGGACAGGAGTTTACATAGTCTACACAAACCTTTTGATCACTTTATTATAATGAACAGTCACCAAAAAACGTCCTAGCTGTCAAGACACGGATGAATGATATTCCCATTCCAACAGCTTCCTATTCTTTTATGAAATACCCCTGTTCAAAAGAACAAATGCTACTTTTAAAAAGAACCATTGTACACTGATTCCAGAAACAATATTTAAAGTCTTGAGCAATTTGAGCTCACATTCCCACAATAAGCATGAATCATAGTGAACGCTTTAAATCTGTCTTCACAAATGAGAGGAACAGTAGAGTTTTTTTAGTTAAAGGGGAGAGTGAAATGTTGGATGTTATAAATTAGGTCAGATTGGAGATGGTAAGGTTTACAGCATCTTTGAAAATGGATAAATCACAGCACCAAATAAAATAAAACACTTGCTGCTGAGAGAATCAGGGGAGGAAATAATGCGAAGACTTGAGTATCATTTTCTAGTCCTCCTTGGCTACAGTTGTGGTTCTCGAGCACGAGAGGGTTGCCAACATTTAGGGACAAGATAAATTGTCGCTAAAGCACAGATTACTCGCAAACGATCAGTGCAGATATTTTACAAGGGAGGTTGTGTCTATCAATCTAACCACCACACTTTGACATCCGAAAGTGTTACCATCACAAAATCCCCCACTATCAACATCCTGGAAGTTATCATTAACCAGAAACTCATCTGGACCTACCACACAAACACAGAGGCTACAAGAGCAGGCCAGAAGCTGCAGTGAGTAACTCACCTCCTGACTCCCCAAAGCCTGTCCACCATCTACAAGGCACAAGTCAGGAGTGTGATGGAATACTCCCCACTTGTCTGGATGGGTGCAGCCCCAACAACACTCAAGAAGCTTGACACCATCCAGGATAAAGCAGCTGCTTGATTGGCACCACATCCACAAGCATCCACTCCCTCCACCATCGACGTTCAATAGCAGCAGTGTGTATTATCTACAATACGCACTGCAGAAGTTCACTGAAGATCCTCAGACAGCACCTTCCAAACCCATGACCACTTCCATCTAGAAGGACAAGGGCAGCCAATACATGGGAACACCGCTACTTGCAATTTGCTCTCCAAGCCACTTACCATCCAGACTTGGAAATATATCACCATTCCTTCAGTGTCGCTGGATCAAAATCCTGGATTTTGGGGAAACAATGGCTTAGCAATATTATCGCTGGACTGTTAATCCAGAAACCCAGGTAATGTTTTGCGGACCAGGGTTCGAATCCCGCCACAGCAGAGGGTGGAATTTGAATTCAATAACATATCTGGAATTAAGAGTCTTATGATGACCATGAATCCATTGCTGATTGCTGGAAAAACCCATCTGATTCACTAACGTCCTTTAGGGAAGGAAACTGTCATCCTTACCTGGTCTGGCCTACACGTGACTCCAGACCCACAGCAATGTGGTTGCCTCTAAACAACCCTTTGAGCAATTAGGGATGGGCAATAAATGCTGCCCCAGCCAGCATTGCCCTCATCCCATGAATGAATAAGGAATAAAGGAATTCCCTCCCTAATACCTATAGCAGATGGACTGTAGTGGTTCAAGAAGGCAGCTCAGCACCACTTTCTCAAGGGCAACTAAGGACAGGCAATAAATTTCTGCTAGTCAACAATACCCATGTCCCACGAATGAGTTAAAAAAGTTTGAATAAGAACTTTTTTGAGAAGGTAATAGGAAGATTAATAATGGCAACACAAATGGGGGTGGGGGAGGGGTGGTTTGGAACTTGCCGGCTCTTTCTGGCCAGATTCTATGGTGCTGAGAAATTGGTCATAGTGGATATCAATAGCTTAGATTTAAATTTTAGGAAAGGTGTTTAAGAATTTTTCAGATGAAAAAAAAAATTAACAAGTATCATCCAGAAAAGAAAATGTCAGTATTTTGGCTGTTTTCTCAGAGGTGACAAACTACTGACATGGCTTTTTTTTTTGGAATCCCTACAGTGCGGAAACAGGCCCTTTGGCCCAACATGTCCACACTGACCTTCAAAGCATCCCAGCCAAACCCATCCCCCTATAACCCACCTAATCTACTCAGCCCTGAACGTTACGGATAATTTAGCATGGCCAATCCACTTAGCCGGCACATCTTTGGACTGTGGGAGGAAACCGGAGCACCCGGAGGAAACCCACACAGACACGGGGAGAATGTGCAAACTCCACACAGACAGTCGCCTGAGGGAGAAATTGAACTTGGGTCCCTGGTGCTGTGAGGCAGAAGTGCTAACCAGACGGCAAAGCAGAAAGCAACAGAAAGAAGTGTTGGCCTGGGTGTAGTTGGATGATGAGTGTCACAAAGCAATTGTAGATGAGTGATGGTGGGTGTGTGAGGATAGTTCAAGTCAGACAAGTGTGGCATGTACAGCAGGAGAAGCTATAAACAGCCGGAGTAAGTCTGTATACAAGATAACAAGGTGTGGGGCTGGATGAACACAGCAGGCCAAGCAGCATCATAGGAGCAGGAAAGCTTGACGTTTCAGGCCTAGACCCTTCATCAGAAAT
>JAHRHZ010000157.1:0-11304 GCA_024137785.1 Ginglymostoma cirratum | reverse complement strand
GAGATATCAAACAAAATATGACCTTGAGATATGTAACAGGATTTTAAGGCCATTAATAACTAAAACATAAAAGATAAGAGCAGGAGTGGACTATTTGACCAGTTGAGCCAGCTCTTCCATTTAACACGATCACGGCTGATCATCGAGCTCCGCACCCTAATCCCACCTCCTCCCCCGCCATATCCCTTGATTCCTTTCACTACACGAGCTATATCTACCTTTTCCTTGAAAACGCATAATGTTTTGGCCTCAACCACTTAATGTGGTACTGAAGTCACAGGTTTAATAACGGGACCCGAAACATTCCTGCTGAGCTTTTCCAGCAACTTCTGTTTTTGTTCCTAACTGACTCAGTCCTTCTTCGTACGTCAATCCCAGGAATCAATTTGGTAGACCTTTGCTGCAATCCTTCTATAGTAAGAACATGCTTCCTCAGATAAGGAGATCAAAACTGCAGAGAGTATTCCAGGTGTGGCCTCACTAATGCCCTGTATAATTGCAGCAAGGCATCCCTGCCCCTGTTCTCGAATCGTCTCACTATGATGGCTAGCATACAGTGTGCCCTCTTTACTGCATACCATACTTGCATGCTGACTTTCAGTGACTGGTGTACAAGGACACCCACATCTCATTGAATTAAAGAGGTGGGTTTTGAAGAGCTTCCTAAAGGAGGAATTTGAGGTAGAGAATGAGAGGGGTTTCAGGAGGAACTCCCTGTTGGGGGCCTAAGTAACCAAAGACACAGCCATCAACAGTGGAGCATTTAAGATTGGAAATGCGCAGGGCACCAGAATTAGAGGAGTACAGGTATCTCAGTGGGTCATGCGTCTGGAGGAGATTACAGAGATAGGGAAGGAGGTTGGGGGGGGGGGGCTTGAGGCCATGAAGGGATTTTAAAACTCGGATGAGAATTTTAAACTGGACACCTCTTTGATCAGGAGCCATTGTGGGCAGCACAGACAGGAGTGTTAGGAAAAATGGAACATTAGTTCAAGTTGACAGAGAAGGTATGTTTTACTGAGGCTGGAAGACGAAATGCAGTCAAGAATGAACGGTAGTCAAACCTAGAAGTCACAACAATATGGACAAGGAACACACTGACACAGAGAGAAATAACATTAGGGTCCAGCGCAGGGAGAGACATCAAGGAAAACACCAGACTCCAGACCTGTATTAATACCCTACCCAGCAACCTCATGTACCAGCCACTTAATCTGATCCCATTGCAACAGGCCATTTAACCCAATCCCCTCAAACCAATCCCATTACTGCACCCACTGACCCTAGCCCCACTCATTCCCAATCCTATTGCCCCACTCCCATTGGTCCTGACCCCAGATCCCTCACCCCAATCCTGGTCCTCTAATCCCATACCCCAATCCCCTCACCCCAATTCCATTACCCAATCCCTAACCCCAGCCCCTTATCCTAATCCCATTACTCTAACCTCTTAACCTCAACCCCCACCCTGTACCCTAATCCCAGCACCCTCCATCCTAATGCCCTCACCCCATTTCCAATATCCAACACCTACTCTTAGCATCATAACCCATTCCTACTACCTGAGATCCTATTCCCATTCCCATTCTCCCAGCCCACATTCTCCGGACCCCTTATCTGAATACCTTTACTCTAGCCCCCTTACACCAGTGTGTCCCTTACAATTTGTTTTCCACCAGCCTGGTTAATGAGGATAAATGAGGGTTACACTGGGTTTGTACAGTAAGAGTGCCAGGAGCCAGCTGTAATCCTGGATTCACGAACCCCCCACCCCCTTAATATTCCCTACCTCTGGATGGGATCTGAGAGGCGGAGCTGACCGTGTGCTTTCTTCAGTCCGTTACCCTTGTGTCTGATCTCCTTGCCCTGAGATCCCTGAACTTGTTCCATTCTCCCAGTGCTGGGATCAAGTGGGAATCTTCATGGATCCTTGGTGATCCCTTTTGCCGCTGTTCACTGCTCAGATCCCTGTGCAAACTCCCTGTAATTCCTGCTTTGTCCCTCGTCGCTCTCTCTCTCACACACGCACTGACCTCTGAATACAGTGAAGTCTGAAATCCCAGAGGTTTTTCAGAGCTGCTGAGCTGAGTTGGAGAGAGAGACTGGATTTCTGAGGAACTGTGACATACCAGGCAACCAGTGAGTGGATGGGGGAGGGACCCTTGAGACCCGTTCAGCAGCTGCACTCCATTCCCGTTGCCCCACACCATTAACCAGACAACAGGTGGCCTCCGGTCTAATAAACTATTTAAACATCTCGCAGTAAATTGTGTGAGGTCTCAGTGAGGGCAGCCCCAGAGCAGGACCAGTGTTTCGGCATTACAGCGACTATAGGTGGTGGAGGGGAAAGGGGAACGGCAGTACCCAAGACTTCTAACAATTCCTAGGTGGTTTAATGGTGTAAAATGAGTGAAACTAATTCCAGAAGGATCGGCAATTATCTGGGTGGCAATATAGAAGATTTTTATAAAATTTATAGAACAATTTTTAAATGCAATGGGTTTCTGTGGTCTGGAACATGCTGTCTGAAAGGTCAGTGGAAGCAAGACTAAACTTGAAAATGGATGAGTAAATATTTGGAAAGGAGATTTTTAACAGGGCTTCAGGGACAATGAGATTTATTGAATGGCTGTTTCAGAGAGTTAGTACAGCCATGATGGACTGAATTCCATAATTCCACCAAAACAACAACAAATGGCATTTATACAGCATCTTTAACAGAGCAAAATGTCCCATAGTTTTCCACAGGAGCATCACTAATCAAAACCACTTAATTTTCTCTCTCTCTCTCTTCCTTTATCACACAGTTATAGAATGGTTACGGCACAGAAAGAGGCCATTTGGCTCATCGTACCCATTCTGGTTCTATGTAAAAGCAAATAATCTGATCCCATAGAGATAGTAGGAACTGCCGATGCTGGAGTCTGGGATGACAAGGTGTGGAGCTGGATGAACACAGCAGGCTAAGCAGCATTAGAGGAGCGGGAAAGCTGACGTTTCGGGTCTAGACCCTTCTTCAGAAATTAATCTGATCCCACATCTCACCTTATCCCAGTAATTGCTGTGATCCCTGCTGATGGCTCGATTTGACAAATACCATCCCAGAATAAAATCTGATTTGATAGATCACATTTCAATTTTTCTCTTAATTTAACATAATGACCTTTCACTGAAGTGCACCAGGCTGGACATCCAGTTTTAACAAGAGAACAGAAGTCTATCACACAAAACAAAACAAATCTGTTTGAATATTACACCATTTGAAAGATTTGAAAACATTGTAAAACAAAGTCCTATCCACTTTCCAACATGATCACATGTAATCAAAATCTAGAGAAATTCTCCTTCACTATCAAATATATAGATCTGGCCTTTCTGAACTGCCAGAGAAAGTGGTGGAGGCTGGTACAATTACAACATTTGAAAGGCATCTGGATGAGTATATGGGTTTGGAGGGATATGGGCCAAATGCTGGCAAGTGGGACCAGATTAATTTAGGATATCTGGCCGGCATTCATTGTCTTTTCACATCTGTAGTGGGTGTCATGGTGGCTCAGTGGTTAGCATTGTTACCTCACAGCACCAGGAAACTGGGTTCGATTTCAGCCTCAGTGTCTTCATGGGTTTCTTCCAGGTGCTTTGATTCCCTCCCACAATCCAACAACGTGCAGGTTATGTGGATAGACCATGCTAAATTGCCCATAGTGTCCATGGATGTGCAGGCTAAGTGGGTTAGCCATGGGAAATGCAGGGTTGCAGGGTAGGGAAGTGGGTCTGGGTGCTCTTCAGAAGGTTGGTGTGGACTTGATGGGTTGAATGGCCTGCTTCCATGCTGTAGGGATTCTATTCTATGATCTCTTTCTTCTTAGATCCAGTCATGTGGACCGTGAAGCCTTTTCCTTGAATAGATACACAACTAAGAGCTTAGACGTTCTCAGCTTTGAATAGCCAATGCAGGTTTGGAACCAAACACTCCTGATTTAGCCTTCATAAAACTATAAGTTCCCGATGTGGCCTCCTCTACATCGGGGAAACCAAGCGGAGGCTTGGAGATCGCTTTGTGGAACACCTACGCTCGGTTCGCGACAAACGAATGCACCTCCCACTTGCGAACCACTTCAACTCCCCCTCCCACTCCTTGGACAACATGTCCATCCCGGGCCTCCTCCAGTGCCACAATGATGCCACATGAAGGTTGCAGGAACAGCACCTCATATTTCGTTTGGGAACGAAACTGCAGCCCAATAGTATCAATGTGGACTTCATAAGCTTCAAAATCTCCCCTCCCCTGACTGCATCCCAAAACCAGCCCAGCTCGTCCTCGCCTCCCTAACCTGTCCATCCTTTCTCCCACCTATCCACTCCTCCCACCTCAAGCCCCACCCTCACATCCTACCTACCAACCTCATCCCCGCCTCCTTGACCTGTCCGTCTTCCCTGGACTGACCAACCCCCACCCTAACTCCCCACCTACACTCACCTTTACTGGCTCCATCCCCCACCTCTTTGACCTGTCCGTCTCCTCTCCACCCATCCTCTCCTTTATCCACCTTCCATCCTCCTCCCCCTCTCTATTTATTTCAGAATCCCCTTCCCCTCCCCCATTTCTGAAGAAGGGTCCAGACCCGAAACGTCAGCCTTCCTGCTTCTCTGATGCTGCTTGGCCTGCTGTGTCCATCCAGCTCTGCACCTTGTTATCTCAGATTCTCCAGCAACGGCAGTTCCTACCATCTCCCATGTAATGACAAGATCTGGTTGTGAGGCTGGGGAATGGAAGGAAGAAGGTGCTCAGGTCCTTAAATTATTGAACACAATATTGAGTCCTGAAGGGTCATAGAATCCCTACAGTGTGGAAACAGGCCATTCGGCACGACAAGTCCGTACGCCCCTTGGAAGAGCATCACGCCCAGATCCATTCTCCTAATTTCCCATGTCTAACCCACCTAACCTAAACATCCCTGGGTGCAATGGGCAATTTAGCATGACCATAGAACATAGAACATAGAACATAGAACAGTACAACACAGTACTGGCCCTTCAGCCCACGATGTTGTGCTGAAATTTTACCCTAATCCTCAGGTCTATCTAACTCCACCCCTACCTTATATTATCATCCATATGCCTATCTAATAACCGCTTAAATGCTCCTAATGAGGCTGACTCCACTACCCTCTCCGGCAATGCATTCCACGCCCCGAACAATCTCTGAGTAAAGAACCTACCTCTGATGTCTCCCCTATATCAACCTCCACTCACTTTAAAACAATGCCCCTTCATAATCGCTACCTCCACCCTCGGAAAAAGTCTCTGGCTGTCCACTCTATCTATATCTCTGATCATTTTGTACACCTCTATCAAGTCAGCTCTCATCCTTCGTCATTCTAAAGAGAAAAGCCCTAGCTCTCTCAACCTTTCCTCGTAAGACCTTCCCTCCATTCCAGGCAACATCCTGGTAAATCTCCTCTGCACCTTTTCCAACGCTTCCACATCTTTCCTGTAATGAGTCAACCAGAACTGGACACAATACTCCAGATGTGGCCAAACCAGGCTTTTGTTTGGCTGGAGCATAACTTCACGGCTCTTGAACTCAATCCCTCTATTAATGAAAGCTAACACACCATACGCCTTCTTAACAACTCTATCCTACCTGGGTGGCAGCTTTCAGGGAACTGTGGACATGAACCCCAAGATCTCTCTGCTCCTCCACACTGCCAAGAATCTTTCCGTTAACCCTGTATTCTGCTTTCAAGTTTGTCCTTCCAAAATGAATCACCTCACGCTTTTCAGGGTTAAACTCCATCTGCCACTTCTCAGCCCAGCTCTGCATCCTATCACTGTCCCTTTGTAACCTAGAACAGCCTTCCACACTATCCACAACGTGACCCACCTTCGTATCGTCCGCGAACTTGCTAATCCACCCTTCCACTCCTTCATCCAAATCATTTACAAAAATCACAAATAGGAGAGGACCCAGACCAATCCACCTAACCTGCACATCTTTGGACTGTAGGAAGAAACCAGAGCACCTGGAGGAAACCCACGCAGACATGGGGAGAATGTGCAAACTCCACACAGACAGTCACTTGAGGCTGGAATTGAACCTGTGTGCCGTGAAGCAGCAGTGCTAACCACTAAGCCACCCTGCCACCCTGCCACCCTGCCATGCCATTGCCAACCATATTTATCCATAGAATCCCTACACTGTGGAAACTGGCCCTGTGGCCCAACAAGTCCACACTGACCCTTAGAGCATCCCATCCAGACCCATTCCCCAAACCCACACGTGCCTGAACACTATGGGCAATTTAGCATAGCCAATACACCTAATCTACACATCTTTGGATGGGTCCCCAAGCGAAAAATGAGATGCTGTTCTTCCAGCTTGCACTGAGTTTCCCAGAGCACTGCAGTAAGCCCGAGATAGAAACGTTGTCCAGGGATCACGACAGTGTGTTGAAGTATCAGGCAACTTGGAAGCGCAAGGTGCGGACAGAACATAAGTGTTCTGCAAAGCAATCGCCCAGCCTGCACTTGTTTCCCCAGTGTAGAGGAGACCACATTATGAGCAGCGAATGCAGTAGACTAGATTGTGGGAAGTGCAGGTAAAGCGCTGCTTTGCCTGGAAGGCGTGTTTGGGTCCTTGGGTACGGACGAGGGAGGAAGTAAATGGGCAGGAGTTACATCTTCTGCGTTGCTGAGGAAGTGTTATGGGGATGTAGGGATGTTGGGAGTGAAGGAGGAATGGACCAGGGAATTCGGGAGGGAATGGTCCTTGCGCGTGCTGACAAAGAGGGTTGGAGGGGAATATGTATCAGAGATAAAAGGTACTGCAGATGCTGGAGAATCCGAGATAACAAGGTGTGGGGCTGGATGAACACAGCAGGCCAAGCAGCATCATAGGAGCAGGAAAACCTGACGTTTCAGGCCTAGACCCTTCATCAGAAATGGGGGAGGGGAAGAGGGTTCTGAAATAAATAGGGAGAGAGGGGGAGGTGGATACAAGGTAGATGTTTTTAAATTATAATCATAGAATCCCTACACTGTGGAAATAGGCCCTTCACCCCAACAAGTCCACACCGACCCTCAGAGCATCCCACCCAGACCTATCCTCCATAACCCACCTAAATTACACACCATTCATCACATAACTCTGAGATTTTCTTTCTCTCTTCGGATGAGAAATGATGCTACAGTGGTCACACTGCCAGATGAGTAATCCAGAGAGCAGCCTAATGTTCTGGAAGAAAACAGAAAGAACTGTGGATAACTCAGAAACAAAAATAGAAATTGCTGGAACAGCTCAGCAGATCTGGCAGCTTCCGTGGAGAGAAATCAGAGTTAACGTTTCAGGTTGAGTGACTGTTCCTCAGAACCAAAAATGTTAACTCTAATGTTTTGGAGATGTGGGTTCAAACACCACCTGGTGGCTTTTACTTTTTTTTTCATTTTTTTCTTACCCTCTAAACGTGATCACACACAACTGAGTGACCTTCCCAACACCAAAATCACCGTGACGTTGTTTGTTTTTTTTGACCTACTGACCACCGCCACGAAAACATTCGTGTGACCAATCAAATAATTACAACCAAAACCCATTATAGACAGTGTATCACCATCAAAGGTGAGGGGTGGTGTGGTAACCTGCCAGATTTTGTTTCCAATCAGCTAATTAGTAATATCTGGCCATATTAATGGTGACCGTGGGCGAAATTTTCTCAGCCCCTGACTGACAAGGGCATTCGTTGGCTAGTTTGAAAAATGGGATTTTTGACATCAAAAAAAAGACAATTCTCCAAGTGGGTATTGCTCTGCACCATGACTATATGATTAATGTGCAGCAAGAGGCCCATTTGCATGCATTAGCATGTCATTATTAACCATTTGCCTCATTGATGTACAGTTTCTTATTCTCCCACCCCTAGAACCTAGGCAGTGACAATTCTCGGCAATGACAATTAGACTCCAGCTCACCACTTCCTCATCCGGCCTTCATCTGGATGGCAGTCACCAACATCCCAGGGCATGCTCCAGGAAGAGCAATCACCCACACACCCTGTCCATGGAGGGTGGCATCAGACACGTACCAACCTCATGGCACTGTCATGGTATGTCTCCTAATTGTGTACAATCCAGTTATACAGTCATAGAGTTAGACAGCATGGAAACAGACTCTTCGGTTTAACTTGTGCATGTCGACCAGATATCGTAAACTAATCTAGTGCCATTTGCCAGCATTTGGCCTATATCCCTCTAAATCCTTCCTATTCATTTACCTATCCAGATGCCTTTTAAATGTTGTAATTGTACCAGGCTCCACCACTTCCTCTGGCAGCTCATTCCATTCACACACCACCTTCTGTGTGAAAAAGTTGCCCCTTAGGTCCCTTTCAAATCTTTCCCTTCTCACCTTAAACCTTTACCCTCTAGTTTTGGACTTCGCCCACCCCAGGGAAAAGATCTTTTCTATTTACCCTACCCATATCCCTCATAATTTTATAAATCTCTATAAGGTCACCCCTTAGCCTCTGATGTTCCAGGGAAAATAGCCTCAGCCTATTTAGCCTCTCCCTATAACTCAAACCTTCCAACCCGGGCAACATCCTCTAAATCTTTTCCGAACTCTTTCAAGTTTCACAACATCCTTCCTACAGCGGGGAGGCCAGAACTGCATGCAGTATTCCAATAGTGGCCTAACCAATGTCCTGTACAGCCGCAACATGACCCTCCCATCTCCTATACTTAATGCACTGACCAATAAAGGCAAGCGTACCAAACCCTTCCTCACTACCCTGTCTACCTGGGATTCCACTTCCAAGGAACTATGAGCCTGCACCCCAAGGTCTCTTTGTTCAGCAACAGCCCCCAGGACAGTACCATTAAGTGTATAAATCCTGCCCTGATTGGCCTTTCCAAAATGCAGCACCTTGCATTTATCTAAATTAATCTCCATCAGCCACTCCTTAGCCCATTGGCCCGTCTGATCAAGATCCAGTTGTACTCTGAGGTAACCTTCTGCACTGTCCACTACACCTCCAGTTTTGGTGCCATCTGCAAAATTATCAACCATACCTATATTCACCAATCCAGATGCCTTTTAGAAATGGTAATTGTACTCACTTCCACTACTCTCTTTGGCAGCTAATTCCATACATACACTGCCTTCTGCATGAAAAGGTTGCCGCTCGAGTCCCTTTTAAAACTTTCCCCTCTTGTCTTAAACCTTCTGCAGGTTAATGCTGCACATTGAGAGAGCAAGGAATTAGGAGATCAAGAAGGAGCCATGAAATGACCTTGGCAAGTAGGGTTAAAGAGAATCCCAAGGCATTCTATAGGTACATTTTAAAACAAGAGGATAACTAAGGAGAAGGTAGGATCAAGAAAGAAGTGTTGTTGAGTCTCTTGAAGAGCATTAAGGTGGATAGGTCCCTAGGGCCCGATGGTATCTACCCCAGGTTATTGATAGAGGCAAAAGAGGAGATTGCTGGGATCTTGACCAAGATCATTGTATCCTCACTAGCCACTGGAGAGGTTCCCAAGGACTGGCGAGTATCTAATGTTTTTCCTCTGTTCAAGAAAAGAAATAGGGATAATCCAGGAAACTATAGACCAGTGAGTCTCACATTGGTCATTGGGAAGCTATTGGAGAGAATTCTTAGTGATAGGATTTACGTACATTTGGAAAAGCATGGCCTAATCGGGGACAGTCAGCATGGCTTTGTGCAGGGTAGGTCATGTCTTACTAACTTGATTGAATTTTTCGAGGTGACAAAGGTGATCGATGAGGGTAGAGCAGTGGATGTTGTTTACAAGGATTTTAGTAAGGGTTTTGACAAGGTTCCTCATGGTAGGCTCATCCAGAAGACCAAGATGCATGGTATCCATAGTGACCTGGCTGCTTGGATTCAGAATAAGAATGCAGAGGGTAGGGGTGGAAGAGTGTCTTTCTGGCTAGAGGTCTGTGACTAGTGGTGTTCCGCAGGGACCCATACTGGGACCTCTTCTGTTTGTGCTATATATAAATGACTTGGATGAAAATGTAGATGGGTGGGTTAGTAAGTTTGCAGATGATACAAAGATCAGTGGAAACAGTAAGAACTGCCAATGCTGGAGTCAAAGATAACACAGTGTGAAGCTGGAGGAACACAGCAGGCCAGGCAGCATCAGAGGAGCAGGAATATCGACGTTTCGAGTCAGGACCCTGCTTCAGAATTGGGGGGGGGAGTGGTAGAGTGCTCAGAAATAAATAGAGAGAGGAGGGAAGGGGCTGGGGAAGGTAGGTGGGAAGATGATAGGTGAGTGCAGGTAGGGAGTAGTTCTGCCTCAGGAGCCTACAGCCCAATGGCCTTAATGTGGAATTCACCAGTTTCAAAATCTCCCCACTCCCGGCCTCATCCCATGACCAACCCTCCCTCTCATCCCCGCCTCCTTGACCTGACACAACCTGTCCATCTTCTCTCCCACTTATCCGGTCCTCCCACCCCACTGACCAATCCCCACCACTCCCTACCTGCACTCAGCTATCACCATCCCACCTATCTTCCCAGCCCCACCTCTCCTCTCTCTATTTATTTCAGAGCTCCCTTCCCTGCACCCCCATTTCTGAAGAAGGGTCCCGAACCGAAACGTCAACTTTCCTGCTCCTCTGATGCTGCCTGGCCTGCTGTGCTCCTCCAGCTCCACACTGTGTTATCACAAAGATAAGTGGAGTCGTGGATAGTGTAGAATGTGGTCAAAGATTATTGCAGAATATCGATGAGATGCAGGTGTGGGCGGAGAAAAGGCAGATGGAGTTTAATCCGGGTAACTATGAAGTGCTGCACTTTGGAAGATCAAAAGTTAAGGAAAAGTATACAGTTAATGGCAGGACTCTGAACAGCATTGATGTACAGAGGGATGTTGGGGTTCAAGTCGATAGCTTCCTGAAAGTGGCCACACAAAAGGTGTATGGCATGCTTGCCTTTATTGGTCAGGGAATTGAGTACAGGAGTCAGCAAGTCAAGTTGCAGCTTTGTAAGACTTTGGTTAGGCCACACTTAGAGAACTATGTTCAGTTCTGGTCATCACATTACGGGAAGGATGTGGAGGCTTTGGAGAGGGTGCAGAAGAGGTTTACCAGGATGTTGCCTGGATTAGAGTATAAGGAGAGGCTAGAAAAACTCGGGTTGTTTCCTCTGGAGCGGTGGAGGCTCAGGGGAGACTTGATAGAGGTCTACAAAATTAGGAGATGCATTGATAAGGTTGACAGTCAGAATCTTTTTCCCAAAGTTTAAATGTCTACTGATAGGGGGCATGAGTTTAAGATGA
>JAHRHZ010000156.1:1877739-1911656 GCA_024137785.1 Ginglymostoma cirratum | reverse complement strand
TGACCTGAAACGTCAGCTTTCCTGCTCCTCTGATGCTGCCTGACCTGCTGTGTTCCTCCAGCTCCACACTGTGTTATCTTTGACTCCAGCATCTGCAGTTCTTACCATCTCTGAAGCTGTACTCGACCTGGTTTTGACCAATGCGATGGGATTAATCATTGATCTCATTGTGTAGCAGCGACCGTAATATGATTGAGTTTTACACGCAGTTTGAGGGAGAGAATGTAGAGTTGAGGTTGAAATCCAATCAGCCATGACCTTATTGAATGGCGGACCAGGCTCGAAGGGTTGAGAGGCCTATTCTTGTTCCTTGTTTGTACACTCAGGAGTTCTCAGTCTGTTTGGGTTTTTCCTACCTCGCAAGGGAAACTGAGACATTGGCCAGCAGATGAAATCCGAAGCACGAAGAGACTTGGGAATCCTAATTTAGGATTCTCTTAAGCTTAACATGCAGATTCAGATGGCAGTTAGAAAGGTAAATGCAATGTTAGTGATGGCCTAATAGCATCATCGTGAGACTATTAATCCAAAAAATAAGCAAATGTTTCGGGGACCCGGGTTCGAATCCCGGCACAGCAGATGGTCGAATTTGAATTTTATTAGGAAAAAAGAAATAAGAATCTATTGGTGACCAAGAAATCATTGTCAATTGTCAGAAAAACCCACCTGGTTCACTAATGTCCTTTAGGGAAGGAAACTGCCATCCTTACCTGGACTGGCCTACATGTGACTCCAGATCCACAGTGATGTGGTTGGCTCATAACTGCCCTCTGAAATGGCCTAGCAAGCCACTCAGTTGTACCAATCACTACAAAGACTCAAAGAAATAAAACTGGACGGATCACCTGGCATCGACCTCGGCACCGGAAAAGACAATGGCAGAAACAGCCCTGTCAACCCTGCAAAGTCCTCCTCACTAACATCTGGGGGTTAGTGTCAAAATTGGGAGAGCTGTCTCACAGACTAGTCAAGCAACAGCCAGACACAGTCATACTCACAGAATCATACCTTGCAATGTTCCAGACACCACCATCACCATTCCTGCAGATGTCCTGTCTCACTGGAAGGACAGACCCAACAGAGGGGGCAGCACACTGGTATACAGTCAGGGGGAGTTGCTCTAGGAGTCCTCAACATCGACTCCGGATGCCATGAAATCTCATAGCTTCAGGTTAAACATGGGCAAAGAAACCTCCTGCTGATTACCACACACCGCCCTCCCTCAGCTGATGAATCAGTCTCTCCTCAATGTTGAACAGCACTTAGAGGAAGCACTGAGGATGGCAAGGGCACAAAATGTACTCTGGGTGGGGGATTTCAATATCCACCACCAAGAGTGGCTCGGCAGCAGTACTACTGATCGAGCTGGTTGGGTCCTAAAGGACATAGCTGCTAGACTGGGTCTGTGGCAGGTTGTGAGGGAACCAACAAGAGGGAAAAACATACCTGACCACATCCTTACCAATCTTCCAGCTGCAGATGTATCTGTCCATGACAGTATCGGTAAGAGTGACCATCGCACAGTCCGTGTGGAGACAAAACCCCACCTTCACATTGAGAACAACCTCCATCATGTTGTGTGGCACTATCACTGTGCTAAATGGGACAGACTTCGCACAGATCTAGCAACTCAAGACTCGGCATCCATGAGGCGCTGTGGGCCATCAACAGCAGCAGGACTGTACTCCAGCACAATCTGTAACCTCATGGCCCAGCATATCCCCCACTCAACCATTACCGTCAAGCCAGGGGATCAACCCTGCTTCAATGGAGAGTGCAGGAGGGCATGCCAGGAGCAGCACCAGGCATACCTGAAGATGAGGTATCACCCTGGTGAACCCACCAAACAGGACTACTTGCGCGCCAAACAGTGAAAGCAGCAAGTGATAGACAGAGCCAAGCGATCCCACAACCAATGGATCAGATCTAAGCTCTACAGTCCTGCCACATCCAGTTGTGAATGGTGATGGACAATTAAACAACTCACTGGAGCAGGAAGCTCCACAAATATCCCCATCCTCAATGATGGAAGAGCCCAGCACATCAGTGCATAAGATAAAGCTGAAGCATTCGCAGCAATCTTCAGCCAGAAGTGCCAAGTGGATGATCCATCTCGGCATCCTCCAGTGGTCCCCAGCATTACAGATACTGGTCTTCAGCCAATTCGATTCAGTCCATGTGATATCAAGAAACTGTTGGAGACACTGGATACTGTAAAGGCTACGGGCCCTGACAACATTCCGGCAATAGTACTGAAGACTTGTGTTCCAGAACTTGCCGCTCCCCTAGCCAAGCTGTTCCAGGACAGTTACAACACTGGTATCTACCCAACAACGTGGAAAATTGCCCAGGTGTGAAAAGCAGGACAAATCCAACCAGGCCAATTACCGTCCCATCAGTCTCCTCTCGATCATCAGGAAAGTGATGGAAGGTGTCACTAACAGCGCTATAAAGCAGCACCTGCTCAGCAATAACCTGCTCAGTGACGCCCAGTTTGGGTTCCGCCAGGGCCACTCAGCTCCTGATCTCATTAGAGCCTTGGTTCAAACATAGACAAAAGAGCTAAATTCCAGAGGTGAGGTGAGGTGACAGCTCTTGATATCAAGGCTGCATTCGACCGAGTGTGGCATCATGGAGCCCGAGGAAAACTGGAATCAATGGGTATCAGGGGGCAAACTCTCCAGTGGTTGGAGTCATACCTGACACATAGGAAGATGGTCGTGGTTGTAGGAGGTCAATCATCTCAGCTCCAGGACTTCCCTGCAGGAGTTCCTCAGGGTAGTGTCTTAGGCCCAACCATCTTCAGCTGTTCCATCAATGACCTTCCCTCCATCATAAGGTCAGATGTGAGGATGTTCGCCAATGATCGCACAATGTTCAGCACCATTCATGACTCCTCAGATACTGAAGCAGTCCATGTTCAAATGCAACAAGATCTGGACAATATCCAGGCTGGGCTGGCACATGGCAAGTGACATTTGTGCCACACAAATGCCAGGCTATGACCATCACCAATAAGAGACAATCTAACCACCGCCCCTTGACATTCAATGGTGTTACCATCACCGAATCCCCCACCATCAACATCCTGGGGGTTACCATTGACCAGAAACTCAACTGGACCCACCACATAAACATAGGGCTGCAAGAGCAGGTCAGAAGCTGGGAATACTACGGTGAGTCACTCACCCTCTGACTCCTCAAGGTCTGTCCACCATCTACAAGGCACAAGTCAGGCGTGTGATGGAATACTCCCCACTTGTCTGGATGGGTGCAGCCCCAACAAGACTCAAGAAGCTTGACACCATCCAGGACAAACCAGCCGCTTGATTGGCACTACATCCACAAGCACCCACGCCCCCCACCACCGACGCTCAGTAGCAGCAATGTGCACTATCAACAAGATGCACTGCAGAAATTCACCAAAGATCCTCAGACAGCACCTTCTAAATGCACGAGCAGTTCAAACTGAAAGGACAAGGGCAGCAGACAGAAATGTATCACTATTCCTCAGTGTCACTGAATAAACATCCGAGAACTTCATCACTAATGGCATTTTCGGTCTATTACACCAGATGGATACCAGTGGTTCAAGAAGGCAGACCCTGCCCTATACTCTCCAGGACAATTAGCGATGGGCAGTACATGCTTTCCGAGCCAGACAAGGTACCCATCAATGAATGAAAACAGTGTAGCCTTAACTTGAGTAAATCCTGTCCAATGTTTGAGCTCCTGCTGAGAGTACAGCAGGACTTGTTAGCAAGATAGAGGGAAACCTTCAGATCTTCACCAGCTCAAGAGCTAACTGATTCTGTTCTCTGCAGTAAAAGCCAATCTAAGCCTGAAGAAAAATAGCCTTCAGCAGTTGCTTTAAGCCGTGACTTTTAATTAATAAAGCAGATACTGTTTGTAAATGTTAACCAGCCACCTTGTGCCTTCTACAAACCAGGAAAGCATCCGGAGGAGAAAACCTGAGAAGCAGCGCTCTGATCAGCACAAGAACCATCTCATCTCAGCAGACCAGCTGCTTGTAAGATGTTTCTGATTTTTTCAGAAACATTTCTTGACTCTCACTCTCCATTGTTTCAGTCCCTTATGCCAGGTCATAGGACTCACTATGGATCCATATCTTGAACAGGTAAATAATGTTATATCACACAAGTGTGGGGAGGGAATCACTCAGCTATCCACCTCCTTTCACATCAGCTGGTTCACACTGACGAGAAACCTTTTCAATGCACAGACTGTGGGAAGTTTCAAGGTTCTACAGGACTGATCCATCAATGTATTCACACTGATGAGAAACCGTGAACATGCTCTGACGGCAGAACTACGTTCACACAATCTTATACCTTTCTTCTTTCCATGGACCCAGCTGGAACATGTGTCACCTGGATTCGTGCACTTTGGGTGTGTTAGCTCTGTCATGTGCATCACTCCCATTATCATTCTCCAACGCTTCATCTAACCTGTTTCCCAGTTATTGCCCACCACCAGAATGCAATCAAACAGCTAATTCCTATATATTTAGCAACAGGAACCTGCTTTATTCGCTCAGTTATGAGCGAACCTTTTTATTTACTCTATCACAGGACATGGCATCACTAGCTAGTCAATCCTTATTGCCCATTTGTTGGGCCAAAGGGCCTGCTTCCACATGGTAGGGATTCTATGAAACTCTATGATTTCTAATTGCCCCTGAAGTGCAGCAGTGTAATTAATACAATGTAGATAATGCCGTAGTGCTGTCAGGAAGGAGATTCCTGGACTTTAAGCTAAAACACTGTTTCGTAATGAGCAAATGTATTTTATCTGTTAGCTTATCTTGTATTCTGTAACTTTATTGGTTTTAGCCACCTCAACAACAAGCATCGCACAAGCAATTTCATACATTTATTTTGGTTTGGATAAGACTTAACCATTTGAAGCAAAAGAATAGCCGATTCTAGAAAATTTGTTAAAGGTGAAATATATACTTAACGACAAGTCAGTTATTTTTACAAATCCACTCAGGCGATTGGTCTGTCGACGTGTAATCCTCTTGAAATTCTATTTCTGACGCAAATTCGCTTAGAGATGTAGATGTGATTCTTGCCTTAGGAGTATTCAATATTCAGCAAACACTGGAGTCTTATCAGTCTGTATTTTGAGCCCCTAAGTCACTATTCCCTCTACAAAAATCAGGCTTTTTATTACAAATTAATGATTGACTCTTACAGTTGCTCACTGAATTTATATATATTTTTAAATCAATCTGTTGAGATATGCTGTTACATATTTCTGGAGCAGGTGATGCTTGAACCCAGGATCAGAAGTAGGTTGACCTAATTTATGCATTTATTTATTTATACCTGTCATTTCCAGAAGGGCTTCACGCACAACTGAGCAACTTTCCCACTCACCGAAATTACCGTAACTACTTTTCCCTCCTTTTTTAACTATTAAATACCAGCAATTATCACCAGTGCAGCCAATTAAATATTTACAAGCAAAACCCATCCTGGGTAAGCCAATGTGATTTATTTGGTTCTCAATTATAGGAGCCAGTTGGAGGTGCTTTTTGTGGTGCAATGATATTATCCCTGCCTTTGGGGTTTGTAATGCAGTGGTAATGTCCCTGTCTTTAAACCAGAAGGCCTGAGTTTAAGTGCCACCTACTCTGGAGATATGTCTTAGCAGGTTGATGAGAAAATATCTCCGATGGAAATGTTTAGACCTTACTGTTTGGTCTCTTGTAGTTCAATGATAATGTCCCTATCCGTAGGGCACAGTTCAAGTTCCTCTTGCTCCAGATTTATGTCATAACACGTCTAAACAGGTAGATGAAAGTATTTACAATGGAACTGTTTTAGATTCTGTTCTCTATTCATATCAAAAATATTCCGTACAGCCTAATTATTTGAGGCTTATCAATGTTACACTACTTACATACTCTGCATATTTGCTCACAGACACAGTTTTTCACAATAATTAGCAACTTAATAAACATAAAATGCAGAATGCAAAATGGTTTCATTAGCTCTGTGTTAGTCTGCTTGAGGTTGTTAGTTATTAAAGTGCATACAATATAAAAATTATCTAACAGTGATGAAGCTAAGCTAAGAATATCTTTAAACCAGAATCTTCTTTATAATCATCAGAGAAGTTTTTATACTTTGTACTTTTAATAGTGGATACAAAATGAAAATGGTCTAAGGATGGTTAAGCTGAGCTGAAATCTGACCATCAAAGCCTCCTGAAATGTGATTACAGGTTGTAGTTACCTGCAGTCACAGGAGGCTCTACTTAAACAGAAGTCAGCCCATGGAGGCTCTTCATTCTCCCAAAGTCATGGGCTGTACACTTTACCTTAAAAATCTGACCAGGATTACGGCATCAAGGTGAAATATAATGGTACAAGCAGAGTATCAAAATTAAATCCATTTAATTTTTCTCACATATGATTTGACTTTGGTTAGGATTGAATGATGCTTGGTAATAGTTTGGGGGAGGAGAACAAAGGGAATGAACAGTAATGAACAGGATGTAACGATGTCTGTACCCCAGGGCCTAACCTTAACCCCATCACAGGAGTGCCTCATGGTTCCATACTGGGGCTTTTCCATAACTACAGGAGCAGAATTAGGCCATTCAGCCCATTGAGTTTGCTCCAACAATCAATCGTGGCTGATATGTTTCTCGACCCCCCTGCTTCCTGTAACCCTTGACCCCCTTACTAATCAGGAACCTCACTATATCTATCTTAAAGACACTCAATGACTTGGCCACCACAGCCCTCTGCAGCAATGAGTTCCACAGATTCACCACCCCCTGGCTGAAGAAATTCCTCCTCATCTCTGTTCAAAAGGGTCGTCCCTCACTCTGAGGCTGTGCTCTTGAGTCCCAGTCTCCCTGTTAGTGGAAACATCTTTTTCACACCCGTTCTATCCAGGCCTCTCAGTATTCTGTAAGTTTCAATCAGATCCAACCCCAACCCACACCCCCATCCTTCTAAACTCCATCGAGTACAGACCCAGACACCTCAAACATTCCTCATATGACAAGCCCCTCATACATCAATGTCTACACATATGGAACTGAATTGAGTGACAGAGCTCCAAAGGAGATGACACAACTCAAAAAGTGATGTTGAGTTTTGGCTGCTCAGAAGCCAGATTTGCAGACTGAGTAACTGGTGGCAGGAGAGAGATAACATGCTTACTTTTTGTAGTTGTAGTCTGCTGGGAATAGACAGCAGGAGTGAGAGGTCTGAGTTTAGTGCCAAGTGGGTAAGGGTTTTGTAAGGTTCCTGGATTATTATCTGTGGTTCATAAGGTTCGAAATGGCAGGAAAATTTGGCCCTGTGGAATGGTCCTCCTGCAATATGTGAGAATTCAGGGACACTTCCAGTCTCCATGATGACAGCCTATCCAAGAAATATGTTCAGCTGCAGCTCCTGATTTGCCGTGTGGAGCACATGGAGCAGTGGATGGATTCACCATGGAGCATCTATGAGGCTGAGAATGTCGTGGATAGCATGTTTAGTGAGCTGGTCGCATCACCAGTAGGGGCTAGACAGACAGAGAAGGGTTGGGTGACCACGAGGAAGACAGGTAGGCGTGGGTAGGCAGTGCAGGGGACCCCACGGCTGTTGCTCTCTCAAACAGGTATATCATTTTGTAACAAAAACAGAAGTTGCTGGAAAAGCTCAGCAGGTCTGGCGGCATCTGTGAAGAAAAAATCAGAGTTAATGTTTTGGAGACAACGAGGTATAGAGCTGGATGAACACAACAGGCCAAGCAGCATCAGAGGAGCAGGAAAGGTCCCATGTTTCGGGCCTAGACCCTTCCTCAGAAATGGGGGAGGGGAAGGGGATTCTGAAACAAGTAGGGAGAGAGGGGAGGGGGATAGAAGATGGATAGAGGAGAAGATAGGTGGACAGGAACAGACAGGTCAGGGAGGCAGGTTTGGAGCCAGTAAAGGTGAGTGTAGGTGGGGAGGTAGGGAGGAGATAGGTCAGTACAGGGCAGACGGACAAGTCAAGGAGGCGGGATGAGGTTAGTAGGTAGGAGATGGGGGTGGGGCTTGAGGTGGGAGGAGGGGATAGGTTGGAGGAAGGACAGGTTAGGGAGGTGGAGATGAGCTGGGCTGGTTTTGGGATGCGGTTGGGGGAGGGGAGATTTTGAAGCTTGTGAAGTCCACATTGATACCAATGTTCCGGGTCTGGTGACCCTTCCTCAGAGCCAGACCCGAAACGTTAACTCTGATTTTCTCTTCACAGGTGCTGCCAGACCTGCTGAACTTTTCCAGCAACTTCTGTTTTTGTTTCTGATTTACAGCATCTGCTGTTCTTTCGGTTTTTACCATTTTGTAATTTTAACTTCCACTATATTGACTGGGTCTCACTTTGTGTCAGGCATTTAGACAGAGGGGGAGTTGTTCGGTGTATCCACGACACTTTTTTGAAACAAGATGCAAATACTCTAGGGAAGGGGCCATACTAGACCTGGAATTGGGAAAAGAGCCTGGCCAGGTGATCTGGGTTTCAGTGGAGCAGCATTTTGGGAACAGTGAGCATAATTCCATAAGTTTTATGTTACTCATGGATGAAGATAAGAATAGTCGTCGGGGGAAACCGGCCAGTCGATTAGAGTTCAGGACCAGCATGTTCCTGTGAAAATGAAGGATATGGATGGCAACATTCAGGAACCTTGGATGATAACAGAAACCATGAGCTTAGTCAAAAAGGAAAAGGAGGCATACTTAAGGTTTAGGAAACTGAAGACAGACAGATGCCTTGAAGAATACAAAGATAGCAGGAAAGAACTCAAACAAAATTGGGAAGGTGATGGCCTCGTGGTATTACCGCTGGACTGTTAATTCAGACACCCAGATAATGTTCTGGGGATCTGGATTCGAATCCTGCCACGGCAGGTGGTGGAATTCGAATTCAATGAAAACAAAATCTGGAATTAAGGACCTAATAGTGACCATGAGCCCGTTGTCGATTGTTGGAAAACCCCCCCAGGTTCACGAATGTCCTTTGGGGAAGGAAACTGCCATTCTTACCTGGTCTGGCCTACATGTGACTCCAGACCAACAGCAATGTGGTTGACTCTGAACTGCCCTCTGGGCAATTAGGGCTGGGCAATAAATGCTGCCTGGTCAGTGATACCCTCATCCTGTGAATGAATAAAGAAAGAAAAGAAAAAAATTAAGCAGTTAGAAGGGCTAAAAGGGGCCATGAAATATCTTTGGCAAACAGGATTAAGGAAAATCCCAAGGAGTTTTATCCATATATTAGTAGCAAAATGGTAGCTGGGGAAAGGGTAGGACCACTCAAGGACAAAGGAGGGAATTTATGCATGGAGCTGGAGGAAGTGGGTGAGGCTCTCAATGAATACTTTATGTTGGTATTCACAAAGGAGAAGGACATGGTGGATAGTGAGTCTTGTGGGATGTATGTTGAGATTCTCGGGCATGTCAAAATAAAAAAGGAGGTTTGGGGTATTTTGAAAAGCATTAAGGTAGATAAGTGCAAGGAGAAATGCGAGGTGATGCACTTTGGAAGTGCTAATGCGAGAGGGAATATAGAATAAATGGCAGAATTCATAGTAGCATTAACAAACAGAGGGATTGAGGCCTACAAGTCCATAGTTCCCTTCCAGTGGCAACACAAGTGGATAAGTGTATTTGGTATGTATGCTTCATCAGTCATGGCATAGGGTATTGGCAAGTCATGTTGCAGCCATATAAAGTATAGAACTTTGGTTCAGCCACATTTGGAATATCGTGTACAGTTCTGGTTGCCACACTAACAGAAGGCTGTGGAGGCTTTGGAGAGGTTTAAAAAGATGTTGCCTGGTTTGAAGGGTATTAGATATGATGAGAGATTGAACAAACTTGGTTTGTTCTTTTCTTAAATGTCGAAAGATGAGGGGCAACAAAATTATGAGAGGCATGGAGAGAAGGGTAATTGAAATCTCTTTCCCAGGGTAGAAATGTCAACTACTAGGGGACACAGATTTAACGTAAGAGTGGGAAAGTTTAAAGGAGATGTGAGAGGCAAGTTTTTTACACAGAGGGTGGTAACTGGAGGCGCTGCCAGAAGAGGTGGTAGAGGTAGAAACAATAGCAACATCTAAGAGGCCTCTTAATAGGTACATGAATAGGCAGGAAATAGAGGGATAGGGACAGCATAGAGGCAAAGGGTTTTAGTTTAGAGTGTGTCAGCACAGTCTTGGCAGGCCAAAGGGCCTTTCCTGAGCTGTGCCGTCCTCTGTTCTTTGATTAGACAGAGTCATCTATGTTCTATTCAAGGGATGTTTATTTTGACAGATTTATAAACTTTCCAAAGACTGCCAAATGTTATCACAAGGCTTGTGAATCTGTTTGTAAAGTAGATAGTTTGTGAATGGGATGAGGCAGTGAAAAAGATCAAAGGAGAAGGAGTTACGATGGGGCTGTTCTTTACACTGATCTGTAGAACTGGAGATGTCCCTCTAAACTGGTTGAACTAAAAGGACAATATTGCAGATGCTGGAAATCTGAAATAAAAATCAGAAAATGCTGGAGAAAATCAGCAGAAATGGCACCCACAGACAGAGGAACAAAGTTCAGCTCCAAGAACTATTCTTTGGGACTGAAGGGGACCGTAAAATGTTGGTTTTTACACTGTGAGGTAGGTAGTGAAGCGTCCAGACGAAAATACAAAAAGTCTTTTATCACCATTAGTACATCCTCCAACATTAGCACCCCAACACGCACTCAAAGAACAAAGAACAAAGAAAATTACAGCACAGGAACAGGCCTTTCGGCCCTCCAAGCCTGCGCTGATCTAGATCCTCCATCTAAACCTGTCGCCTATTTTCCAAGGATCTGTATCCCTCTGCTCTCTGCCCATTCATGTATCTGTCTAGATATATCTTAAATGACGCTATCATGCCCGCCTCTACCACCTCCGCTGGCAACGCGTTCCAGGCACCCACCACCCTCTGCGTAAAGAACTTTCCATGCATATCTCCCTTAAACTTTTCCCCTCTCACCTTGAAATCACAACCCCTCGTAATTGAGTCCCCCACTCTGGGAAAAAGCTTCTTGCTATCCACCCTGTCTATACCTCTCATGATTTTGTAGACCTCAATCAGGTCCCCCCTCAACCTCCGTCTTTCTAATATAAATAATCCTAATCTAACCTCTCTTCATAGCTAGTGCCCTCCATACTAGGCAACATCCTGGTGAACCTCCTCTGCACCCTCTCCAAAGCATCCACATCCTTTTTGTAATGTGGCGACCAGAACTGTATGCAGTATTCCAAATGTAGTCGAACCAAAGTCCCATACAACTGTAACATGACCTGCCAACTCTTGTACTCAATACCCCGTCCGATGAATGAAAGCATGCCGTATGCCTTCTTGACCACTCTATCCACCTGCGTTGCCACCTTCAGAGTACAACGGGCCTGAACACCCTGATCTCTCTGTGCACTCACAAACACACACACTCACAAACACACACACTCACAGACACACATACATACTCTCTCCACAGTTTGAGCACAGTTCTGTGATATATTTCTTCATACTCTCGAAATCAACCCTTATCCTACGAGCTTCCTCTCGTATCTTTTCAGCAACTTCAGAGTTAGTTCCTTTGTAAAGCTCAATGGAGTTCTTCGTTACAGAATAAACATCGGTCGCAATAAAAATGACTGTCAGAACTCCTGAAAAAACTTTGATAGTTTTTACCAATGCACCTGATGCGTTACAGGCTGCATGTCTCACATTTCCAGCTCCCTTCACATACTTCATTTTTTGACCATTTTGAGCAATGAGACTGAGTGAGCCTGTGGTTTCGTCAGCTAGTTCTTCAGGAATTGTCCTTAATGCTTGTTTGGCCATTGCTGATTCAGTTGCTTTAACAGTCTGTCCGGTAATGGAAGCTGACCGTTTTGTAGATTTTAATCCAGTTTCAAGGTTAGGATGGTTTCTCCTGTGTTTCTTCAATGCATGTATCCACTTTTTTACCCCTGCTGGAAGCCTTTGGAAGAATGTACTGAGAGCAGAATCTTTCTCTTCGTCATCAGAGGGCAGACTCAAGAATAGATAATCAGGGCAGAAGTCTTTCAAATATTCTCTAATTTCTCTGTCACATTTCTTGATGATCTCCTGTGCTGTTTTCTGTTTTTTGGAGCGGGTAACATATTCAACGATGTCAGCTGTCAGGTTGGTGAGAATGCCAGCGCCGCCAATGCTTACTCCTACAGCTGTGAGCACCAAAGATGCACCCATTGTGAAAGGGGCAGTAATCATTCCTGCCAATAGGATAAAATGCCCGCTGAAGCACTCGCAGAGCTTCCTGTGATGTTTGCTATTTTTGTCTCTTTGTGTTGCCGATCAATCCTGTTTGCAATCTCCTCTAGTTCACAGATGCGATTTGTCAACATGGCTCCCATGGTTTCCATTTTCAACTTATGTTGGTCCCAACTAAAATTGGAAAAAAAAGTCATATTTCACTTTTTGTTTTCGCAATGTCACCACTTAAAGACTGAAACAACAGAAACTGATCTTCAGCAGGATATTTTTGCAAATAAGTTCTGTGAAAAATTCAGAGATCAAGAAACTGAATTGCGTTCGATGGCCAGTGCTATTCGAGATGGAGACAGGCAGGAAAAAGGGGAGATTGTCTGCAGGCCTCACTACCACAAGACTAGGAAGCACTGGGCATCAGTCATGGCACCAGAGAAATGCTGCAGGGGGAGAAAAATTGGTTTCCTGGGCAAGAGGCTAAGACCACTGTTGGGAAGGAGGATGAAGAGAGAAGGGGGAAGGGAAACTCTGGCTGAAGCATTAATGTGGATCCAGGAGGAAAATCTCTGCTTCATCTGGCTCACTATTGACTGAAGTGTTCTCTGAAAACCAAACCTTTAGTGCTGTCCCGTTTTGAAGGACAGTTCTGCTATGGCATAGATGTGAAAGAAGACAGACAGTGCACCTCACAATATGTGATACTTTTAATCAATCTCTCTCAATGAAATAGAGTCAGTGTAGTGTGATCATTCAGTCAGTTGTAAAGACATGGTGTTACAACAATGGACCAGAACCCCAAAGTGTTTATTGGCACATTTTTAATTTTTAATTCCCAGGTGTTTCTAAAATGAGGACTGTTACAGAGAGAAAATAAATAATGTGAATTTAAATTCAGTGATGGGAAAAGTTCCACGTGAAGCTCATGGAATATCACACCTGAAAAGTGTCAAGGGTAGACTTAACAAGAAAAGATAATAATGGGGCTAACTTTCTCTACTCTCAGCACCAGCTACGTCATGCAGAGACACCTGTTTTACCTTCCAGGAATAAACAAAAAAGGGATTAAAAACTGATTGTAATACCAATCTGTGCGTGTTATTGCTCAGAAGTCTTAGTGTGTGGGCTTGAGTACTGTGAAGGCCACAGCTATTGAAACACTCCTGCACTACAGGTAAAGCAAATGTAACGTCTCACTCTCGAGTGAGCGCTTTTGAAAATAAGCAGGTTTTGCTTTTAGAGGGAATGAAAACTATCCTTCAAATGGAGGTGGACAAAGGGAGAATGGTCATCCATTGTAATGGGTAGTTGTCCTATTAACAATGGCCAAAGGATCCAGACAATTAATTGACACAGTTTAAGCTAGCAGCCTCTAGAAATAAGGGAAGTCAACATGGGCTCAGAGAGTAGTCTTCTGGGAGGTGACTTCACCAGATGGAAGATGGACCAGAAGAAGAGAAGGAAGACCCAGCAAAGAGTTTCCTAACTCCTCAGCTAAAAAGCAGGGTGCTGCTTTCACAACTTTAATGAAACCAACATGTTCCTCCCCATCAGCCTGCTTGTCCTCTGTCAGTGAACTAGCTCCAGTTGTCATGGTTGTGAGCATTCTTTATCATATCTAAGCCGCTAGCTCTTAATAAACTCAATAAATTATCACAAATTTGCTTATAAATTGTTGACTGCCTATATAGGGTATCTGTGATTGTGAACCCACCAAAATCAACACCAATGAGGCCTTTAGTTAATCCTTCATTACACATCACCAAGTCTAAAAGACCCTGCTCCATCAGCTGGTAGTGAGTCTGAGAGAGAGCGAAAGAAACAAGGACTGAAGTTGTAAGAAAACCATCAGTTCACTGGTTGAAAGAAACTGCTGTTGTGGATTGTCTACAAATTGCTGTAGATTAGAAATGCACATATTTTTAAATGAGTACTTGGTTTTACCTGAGGAAGTTAGGGCCATTTTAAAGTGATAAATGTAAGGTAAGGGAAGTTAAGGTATGGTCTCCCAGTTACATTGTATTGCAGCAGGAGTGTTGAAACTGAAATAAGGCCCCAGTGTAATTAATATTCTTTATAGGGAGCTACTAACAAGCTTAATCTAAAGGGCTGTCATTGGAGCAGAGCTGGTGTCTTGTCTGCCGTGTATGCGTCCTGGACACTTCCAGTATCCCCACTGACCACGTGTGTCCAGCTGCAGCATTTCAGATATGGAGCTGTAGGTGAGCTCACTGTGGAGTATCAGTTCACTCAGTTGTTCAGTGAGGTGGCGATATTGCAGGTAAAAACTGTCTGACAGATATACTGTTTTGGATCTTGTTGGGGGAGATGACAGCAGCAGAAGTCAATGCCATGGTGCTATGGCTGGTTCTGCTGCACAAGAGGATTCGATACTAAGGGAACAGACAGGTATTTCTGTGGCTGCAAAAGAGACCCTAGAATGGCATGTTGTCTCCCTGGTGCTAGGGTCAGGATGTCTCAGAGTGGCTGTAGGACATTCTGGAGTGGAAAGATCACCAGCCATTGATTGTTGTACACATCACTACCGATGGCATTAATACCAGCTTGAATGATGACAACTGGATCCCTCTCCTCTCCAAGTTCCTCTCAAGCCCCAAGGTAATGTCCATAACCCAGGCACTGGGCAGACTACCCAGCTTTGAGGACTCACACTCCCAGCACCAGAGAACAGTGTCCATCCCTGAATGATACTGTCTTCTACCACATTCCTCTCCCCAGTGGAATGGCTCCCTACGCCATTGTACCATGGTCAGTTTGCTCATCCTTCCTGTAACTACCACACTTGTTGACACAGTTCGCAAGAACCGTGAGACTGGCGGACAATTGCAGGGACCAAGGCTCATTGGAAGTGACAGCCTGGGTCTGTGATAGGGTGGAGGACTGGCAGGAGGGGGGCAAAGATGGCAGCGGCCGAGTAGGCAGCATTCAGGCCCCTGTGCCTGGACTTCTCCTCTTCGTCTGCATTTTTCTTTTTTGCTTTTTCCCTCCACCCCCTTTTTATTGTCCCTCAAATTTACCTGAAACACAGAGCCCTCCGGCAGGAGGAGGCTTCGATGGGCTCCAGAGTGCTGGTGGTGCGGGCTGCAGAGACAAACAGTCGGCCTGGGAAGCCTGGATCAGGACTCTCACTTCCCCATGGAGGGGGGCCCTGATAGCAGCACATCGTGGGCTGGTATAGCCCGGAGACGGGCACTCTGTGTGCAGCATGGTACGGGCTGGTGTAGCCCGGAGAGGGGCACTCTGTGTGCAGCATGGGGGGATTGGTGTAGCCTGGAGAGGGGCACTCTGTGTGCAGCATGGCGTGGGCTGGTATAACCCAGAGCAGGACTCTGTAGCAGCGGAGAAGGAAAAGTTTGGACTCTCTTTTAGTTATCCTATTTTTATTCTGTGAATGGTGCTTATGCACTAAGTGATGGCACAAACTTTTCACTGTATTTTATATTGAATGTACGTGACAATAAGGGATATTCATTCAGTCATTATTCATTAAAGGCTGGATGGGCGCTAGATTGAAAAGTAACTGTCCAAGATTTTCTGATGAAGGGTCTAGGCCCGAAACGTCAAGCTTTCCTGCTCCTATGATGCTGCTTGGCCTGCTGTGTTCATCCGGCTCCACACCTTGTTAGCTCGGATTCTCCAGCATCTGCAGTTCCTATTATCTCCGTCCAAGATAATAATCTCTCGATGGCTACCTGATCCAAACTGGCAAACTGGCCCAGGGCATAAGGTAAAGGTGATAAAGGAGTGACTCGAAGATTGATGTGGGTGGATTGGGTTTCAGTTTGTGGGGCACTGCCACCAGTACTGGGCTAGAAGGGACTGTTCGGATGGAATAGACTTCACATGTACCAAGCTGGGACCAGTGGGCTGGCAAAAGAAACATCAGTGAGTTAGCCTCTCTGTATGTCTCGGGGAGAGATAGTAATGGAGAGAACCAGAGATAACAAGGTGTGGAGCCAGATGAACACAGCAGGCCAAGCAGCATCACAGGAGCAGGAAAGCTTGACGTTTCGGGCCTAGACCCTTCATCAGAAATGGGGAGGGGAAGAGGGTTCTGAAATAAATAGGGAGAGAGGGGGAGGTGGATAGAAGATGGATAGAGGAGACGATAGGTGGAGAGGAGACAGACAGGTCAAAGAGGTGGGGATGGAGCCAGTAAAGGTGAGTGTAGGTGGGGAGGTAGGGAGAGGATAGGTCAGTCCAGGGAGGACAGACAGGTCAAGGGGGCGGGATGAGGTTAGTAGGTAGGAGTTGGGGGTGGGGCTTGGGATGGGAGGAGGGGATAGGTGGGAGGAAGGACAGGTTAGGGAGGTGGGGGCGAGCTGGGCGGGTTTTGGGAAGCAGTAGGGGGAGGGGAGATTTTGAAGCTTGTGAAATCCACATTGATACCATTGGGCTGCAGGGTTCCCAAGCGGAATATGATTTGCTGTTCCTGCAGCCTTCGGGTGGCATCACTGTGGCATTGTAGGAGGCCCAGGATGGACATATCGTCTGAGGAATGGGAGGGGGAGTTGAAATGGTTCGCGACTGGGAGGTGCAGTTGTTTGTTGCGAACTGAGCGCAGGTGTTCTGCAAAGTGGTCCCCAAGCGTCCACTTGGTTTCCCCGATGTAGAGGAAGCCACAACGGGTACAGCGGATGCAGTATGCCACATTGGCAGATGTGCAGGTGAACATCTGCCTGACGTGGAAAGTCTTCTTGGGGCCTGGGATTGGGGGTGAGGGGGGAGGTGTATGGGCAGGTGTAGCACTTCCTGTGGTTACAGGAAAAAGTGCCGGGTGTGGTGGGGCTGGAGGGGAGTGTGGAGCAGACAAGGGAGTCACGGAGAGAGTGGTCCCTTCGGAAAGCAGGAAAGGGTGGGGAGGGAAAAATGTCTTTGGTGGTGGGGTGGGATTGCAGATGGCGGAAGTGTCGGAGGATGATGCGTTGGATCCGGAGGTTGGTGGGGTGGTACGCGAGGACGAGGGGGATTCTTTTTTGGTTATTATTGCGGGGATGGGGTGTGAGGGATGAGTTGCGGGAAATGCGGGAGACACGGTCGAGGGCATTCTCGACCACTGAGGGTGGGAAGTTGCGGTCCTTGAAGAATGAGGACATCTGAGATGTGCGGGAGTGGAATGTCTCATCCTGGGAGCAGATGCGGCGGAGGCGAAGGAATTGGGAATAGGGGATGGCATTTTTGCAGGAAGCTGGGTGGGAGGAGGTGTATTCCAGGTAGCTGTGGGAGTCGGTGGGTTTGAAATGGATATCGATTTCTAGGTGGTTGCCAGAGATGGAGACAGAGAGGTCCAGGAAGGAGAGAGAGGTAATGGAGATGGTTCAGGTGAACTTAAGGTTAGAGTGGAAGGTGTTGGTGAAGTGGATGAACTGTTCGAGCTCCTCGTGGGAGCATGAGGCGGTGCCGATACAGTCATCAATGTAACGGAGGAAGAGGTGGGGTTTAGGGCCAGTGTAGGTACGGAAGAGGGACTGTTCCACGTAACCTACAAAAAGGCAGGCATAGCTTGGGCCCATGCGGGTACCCATGGCCACCCCCTTTGTCTGGAGGAAGTGGGAGGAATTGAAAGAGAAGTTGTTGAGGCTGAGGACGAGTTCGGCTAAGTGCATGAGGATGTCAGTGGAGGGGGACTGGTCGGGTCTGCGGCACAGGAAGAAGCGGAGGGCCTTTAGGCCATCTGTATGGGGAATTCAGGTGTACAGGGACTGGATGTCCATGGTAAAGATGAGGTGTTGGGGACCGGGGAATTGGAAGTTCTGGAGGAGGTGGAGGGCGTGGGTGGTGTCACGGATGTAGGTAGGGAGTTCCTGGACCAAGGGGGTGAAAATGGAGTCGAGATAGGTGGAGATAAGTTCGGTGGGGCAGGAGCAGGTGGAGACAATGGGTCGACCAGGGTAGTCAAGTTTGTAGATTTTGGGAAGGAGATAGAAGCGGGTGGAGTAGGGTTGGGAAACGATGAGGTTGGAGGCTATGGGTGGGAGGTCACCTGAGGCGATGAAGTTGTGGATGGTTTGGGAGATGATGGTTTGGTGCTCGGGGGTGGGGTCATGATCCAGGGGGCGGTAGGAGGAGGTGACAGAGAGTTGGCCCATGGCCTCGGCGATGTAGAGGTCAGTGCGCCATACTACGACTGCCCCTCCCTTGTCCGTTTTATGGTGAGGTTGGGATTGGAGCGGAGGGAGCGGAGGGCTGCATGTTCTGCGGGGAAGAGGTTGGAGTGTTTGAGAGGGGTAGAGAGTTTGAGGCGATTGATGTCTCGACGGCAGTTGGAGATGAAGAGGTCAAGGGAGGGTCGGAGGCCTTGGGGTGGTGTCCAGGAGGAGGGCTTGTGTTGGAGGCGGGAGAAGGGGTCAGTAGAGGGAGGGTTAGATTCGCGGTTGGAGAAGTAAGCGTGGAGGCGGAGGCGGCGGAAAAACTGCTCAATGTCCAAGCGTGAGCGGTATTCATTGATGTGTGGGTGGAGGGGTACAAAGGTGAGCCCTTTACTGAGGACTGACCGTTCGTCCACAGGAAGGGGGAGGTCTGGGGGGATGGTGAAGACTCGGCAGGGCTCAGTGTTGCTGTCTTCTCTGGAGCTGCTGGCTGTGGAGGTAGCGGGCGGAGCGACATCGGCGTCAGTGGTGGGCCGTGCGGTGACGGCTGCGGGCGGAGTTGCATCACCCTTGGTGGTGGGCGGAGCGGTGTTAGCGGATCGGGGTAGGTGGCGGCAACAGCAGTGACAGGAGGTGGGTCCTCCGTGTCTATGGTGTTGGCCTCGGAAATAGAGGCGGTGGCATCAGCAGCGGTGTCGATGGCGTTCGCTGTCCCGGAAGTGGTGTACCCAGCTTCATCCCCACCTCTTTGACCTGTCTGTCTCCTCTCCACCTATCCTCTCCTCTATCCATCTTCTATCCGCCTCCCCCTCTCTCCCTATTTATTTCAGAACCCTCTTCCCCTTCCCCATTTCTGATTAAGGATCTCGACCCGAAACGTCAGCTTTCCTGCTCCTCTGATGCTGCTTGGCCTGCTGTGTTCATCCAGCTCTACACCTTGTTATCTCAGATTCTTCAGCATCGGCAGTTCCTACTATCTCTGAAACAATTTTAACCCCACTGCGAAGCCTCTTCTGAGGATGCCGACCCTGAAGAAGTTACCCTCCTCCCTCCAGAAAGACCTCAGGGAATCTCTCTCCCACTGCAACTCTCTCATCACCTCTTCGGCCTTGAAACTGCTCGACCATGTCCTGAAGCAAACCAGGTACTACAGCCACATCACCTTTCTCAGTACCTGCCTACGGAACCAGATCATCCCCAGTGGACTACAGTCCACATTCAAGCCTTCCCAATTTGGCCCCAACCGTGACAATATCTACAATTCAGAACATTGAGACCCTTCAGAAGTGTTTCTCCCTGAGACTCCTGAAACACACACTTGCAGCAATGCGCCGGCATCTCCATGCACTACAATCAAGACTCCCCCAGCTCAGAGCCTCCCTCTCCCAGACCTGCAAATGACCTCTCCTATTTTTTATTCTTCGTAGGATCCACAACCTGTACTCACAATTCTACTCAGCTTTACCGGACACTAAAAACAGTAAGTACAGTAAACTGACTGGTGCCCACCACCCAAAACGGCTTCCCCCACCTCCCAAATCCCCAACCCTACCCAGGACCTCCCCCACAATGTACCCGCCGCCATTGGCCATTTGGCCACTGTCGGAGAACCCACAGATGGAATGTGTGATGACGTCAGATGATGTCACATCCTCCGCCACCGGGTACACCTCATCTGGGTCAGCGAGCGCCATCGACACCGCTGCTGATGCCACCGCCACCATTTCCGAGGCCAACAACACCGACACTGAGGACGCACCTACTGTCACCGCTGCTGCTGCCGCCTCGTACCCCGCTCCGTCCACCACCGACACCGACACAACTCCCACCACCTCCGACGCCAATGCGGCACGGCCCACCACCGACGCCAACGTTGCTCTGCCCACTGCCTCCACAGCCAGCAGTTCCAGAGAAGACAGCAACACTGAGCCCTGCCGAGTCTTCATCATCCCCCCAGACCTCCCCCTTACTGAGGACGAACGGTCAGTCCTCAGTAAAGGGCTCACCTTTGTCCCCCTCCACCCAAACATCAACGAATAACATTTGGACATTGAGCAGTTTTTCCGTCGCCTCCGCCTCCACGCTTACTTCTCCAACCGCGAATCTAACCCTCCCTCTACTGACCCCTTCTCCCGCCTCCAACACAAGACCTCCTCCTGGACACCACCCCAAGGCCTCCTACCCTCCCTCGAACTCTTCATCTCCAACTGCCATCGTGACATCAATAGCCTCAACCTCTCCACCTCACTCCCCCACTCCAACCTCTCCCCCGCAGAACGTGCAGCCCTCCACTCCCTCCGCTCCAATCCCAACCTCACCATAAAACCCGTGGACAAGGGAGGCGCAGTTGTAGTCTGGCGCACTGACCTCTACATTGCTGAGGCCAGGCACCAACTCTCCGACACCTCCTCCTACCGCCCCCTGGATCATGACCCCACCCCGCGGCACCAAACCATCATCTCCCAAACCATCCACAGCCTCATCGCCTCAGGTGACCTCCCAACCACAGCCTCCAACCTCAGCGTTCCCCAACCCCACACCGCCCGCTTCTATCTCCTTCCCAAAATCCACAAACCTGACTACCCTGGTCGACCCATTGTCTCTGCCTGCTCCTGCCCCACCGAACTCATCTCCACCTATCTCGACTCCATTTTCTCCCCCTTGGTCCAGGAACTCCCTACCTACGTCCGTGACACCACCCACGCCCTCCACCTCCTCCAGAACTTCCAATTCCCCGGTCCCCAACACCTCATCTTTACCATGGACATCCAGTCCCTGTACACCTGTATTCCCCATGCTGATGGCCTAAAGGCCCTCCGCTTCTTCCTGTGCCGCAGACCCGACCAGTCCCCCTCCACACACACCCTCATGCACTTAGCCGAACTCGTCCTCAGCCTCAACAACTTCTCTTTCAATTCCTCCCACTTCCTCCAGACAAAGCGGGTGGCCATGTGTACCGGCATGGGCCCAAGCCATGCCAGCCTCTTCGTAGGTTACGTGGAACAATCCCTCTTCCGTACCTACACTGGCCCTGAACCCCATCTCTTCCTCCATTACATTGATGACTGTATCGGCGCCACCTCGTGCTCCCACGAGGAGCTCAAAAGTTCATCCACTTCACCAACACTTTCCACTCCAACCTGAAGTTCACCTGGACCATCTCCAATACCGCTCTCATCTTCCTGGACCTCTCTGTCTCCATCTCTGGCAACCACCTAGAAACCGATATCCATTTCAAACCCACCGACTCCCACAGCTACCTGGAATACACCTCCTCCCACCCACCTTCCTGCAAAAATGCCATCCCCTATTCCCAATTCCTTCGCCTCCACCGCATCTGCTCCAGGATGAGATATTCCACTCCCATACATCTCAGATGTCCTCATTTTTCAAGGACCGCAACTTCCCCACTTCAGTGGTTGAGAACGCCCTTGACAGTGTCTCCTGCATTTCCTGCAACTCATCCCTCACACCCCCTCCCCGCAATAATAACCAAAAATGAATCCCCCTCGTCCTCACATACCACCCCACCAACCTCCGGGTCCAACGCATCATCCTCCGACACTTCCGCCATCTGCAATCCCACCCCACCACCAAAGACATTTTTCCCTCCCCACCCTTTCCTGCTTTCCGAAGGGACCACTCTCTCCGTGACTCCCTTGTCCCACACTCCCCTCCAGCCCCACCACACCCGGCACTTTTCCCTGTAATCGCAGGAAGTGCTACACCTGCCCATACACCTCCTCCCTCACCCCAATCCCAGGCCCCAAGAAGACTTTCCACATCAGGCAGAGGTTCACCTGCACACCTGCCAATGTGGTATACTGCATCCGCTGTTCCCGTTGTGGCCTCCTCTACATCGGGGAAACCAAGCGGAGGCTTGGGGACCGCTTTGCAGAACACCTACGCTCGGTTCGCAACAAACAACTGCACCTCCCAGTCGCGAGCCATTTCAACTCCCCCTCCCATTCCTCAGACCTGGGCCTCCTGCAGTGCCACAATGATGCGCCCCGATGGTTGCAGAAACAGCAAATCCTATTCAGCCTGGGAACCCTGCAGCCCAATGGCATCAATGTGGACTTCACAAGCTTCAAAATCTCCCCTCCCCCAACCGCATCCCAAAACCAGCCCAGCTCGTCCCCACGTCCCTAACCTGTCCTTCCTCCCACTTTATCCCCTCCTCCCACCTCAAGCCCCACCCCCATCTCCTACCTACTCACCTCATCCCGCCTCCTTGACCTGTCCGTCCTCCCTGGGCTGACCTATCCCCTCCCTACCTCCCCACCTACACTCACTTCTACTGGCTCCATCCCCACCTCTTTGACCTGTCTGTCTCCTCTCCACTTATCTTCTCCTCTATCCATCTTCTATCCGCCTCCCCCCTCTCCCTATTTATTTCAGAACCTCCTTCCCCTCCCCCATTTCTGAAGAAGGGTCTAGGCCCGAAACGTCAGCCTTCCTATCGGCTCAGACCAAGTGTCGTTCTTGGCCTTTTGGCTGAGGCCACTTGGTTGCGATCACGTGCTGGGGCTTTTGCCTCAGTGACGGGACCATTTGTGTGGGAACGACAACTTAAATACCCTCCCTCCTGCTCCTTTGATGCTGCTTGGCCTGCTGCGTTCATCCCGCTCTGTGCCTTATTATGTCAGATTCTCCAGTATCTGCAGTTCCTGCTGTCAATGGAGAGAATCAGATCTGCTGAATGTGCCAAATGTATGTAAAAGAAAAGCTTGTAACCTCATCGGTTCAGTAAGAAATCTTAAAACGCAGACTTGAGAGTCTATAAAAGGGTATTGCTGGGAAAAGGAGTTGAACTTCTTTGGCTGATCTTTCTAATTGTTCTTATATATAAGAACATTTATTTTTTAGTATTGAAGGGTGAAATGAAGTAAAATGAAAAGACAGGAATACTATTGGGGTACTTGGGATGTAAGGGTTTAGAATAGGAAGTACAACATAGTAGATTACTGAAAGATGACATGCACACAGGACTATATGTCACAGAGAGTGGCAAACACAAAAATAACTTCCCACCCCCTAAAAACAAACTATATCCACCAGTGATATCGGGACAGGGAGGCTGCAATGTTTAGTTTGGTGTCTTTGAGATGAGAGATCGATGAAGGTCAGTCTACAATGAGGCATTTATGACTCTTAAGGAATAAAATAGGAAGGTCCGCACACAGGTCATAAGTACCTGTCAGTACCAGTTAACAGACCTTCACTGCTCCTCTCGAACACTGCCTGGTATAGCTCCCAGCTCAAATCCCTGAAGTCAGGGCTCAGACCCACACCTTTTGATCAATCAGGACATTACACATCATTTTGTGAGAACTAATTCGAAAATTAGACATCTGGACTCCAACACAATAAGGAAACAACGTTTTATTGTCTTTGGGAAGCATATATTTATCTTGGAATAATTTTATCAAGTTTCGCTGTGGTCAAACTGTAATATGTTTAAGGCTGTTTGGACTTCGAGCATTAAACATGATGTTTGCAATTAGAACACGTGACATGTACCAAGATTAGAGATACTGTGTTCAGCTAGAATGGGGCTTGTAATGGTATCTTATGTCTAAAAGTCACGAATATTTGTAACTCAATGGAGACCCTTGGGGTTGCTCCCCGTGTGTGTGAATAAACCAATTATGTATTAGACTCTGAGATAATAGGAACTGCAGATGCTGGAGAATCCGAGATAACAAGGCATGGGGCTGGATGAACACAGCAGGTCAAGCAGCATCAGAGGAGCAGGAAAACTTGACGTTTCGAGCCTAGACTGACCTCATCCCGCCCCCTTGACCTGTCCGTCCTCCCTGGACTGACCTATCTCCTCCCTACCCCCCTACCTACACTCACCTTTACTGGCTCCATCCCCGCCTCTTCGACTTGTCGGCCTCCTCTCCACCTATCCTCTCCTCTATCCATCCTCTATCCGCCTCCCCCTCTCTCCCTATTTATTTCAGAACCCTCTTCCCCTCCCCCATTTCTGATGAAGGGTCTAGGCCCGAAACGTCAAGTTTTCCTGCTCCTCTGATGCTGCTTGGCCTGCTGTGTTCATCCAGCCCCATGCTTGTTATCTCGGATTCTCCAGCATCTGCAGTACCTTTTATCTCTAACACTGAGCCCTGCCGAGTCTTCACCATCCCCCCAGACCTCCCCCTCACTGAGGAAGAACGGTCAGTCCTCAGTAAAGGGCTCACTTTTGTCCCCCTCCACCCACATATCAACGAATACCGCTCACGCTTGGATATTGAGCAGTTTTTCCGCCTCCTCCACGCTTACTTCTCCAACCCCGAATCTAACCCTCCCTCTACTGACCCCTTCTCCCACCTCCAACACAAGCCCTCCTCCTGGACACCACCCCAAGGCCTCCTACCCTCCCTCGACCTCTTCATCTCCAACTGCCGTCGAGACATCAATCGCCTCAACCTCTCTACCCCTCTCAAACACTCCAACCTCTCCCCCGCAGAACGTGCAGCCCTCCGCTCCCTCCGCTCCAATCCCAACCTCACCATAAAACCCGCGGACAAGGGAGGGGCAATCGTAGTATGGCGCACTGACCTCTACATCGCCGAGGCCATGGGCCAACTCTCCGACACCTCCTCCTACCGCCCTCTGGATCATGACCCCACCCCCGAGCACCAAACCATCATCTCCCAAACCATCCACAACCTCATCACCTCAGGTGACCTCCCACCCACCGCCTCCAACCTCATCGTTCCCCAACCCCGCACCGCCCGCTTCTATCTCCTTCCCAAAATCCACAAACCTGAATGCCCTGGTCGACCCATTGTCTCCGCCTGCTCCTGCCCCACCGAACTCATCTCCACCTACCTAGACTCCATTTTCACCCCCTTGGTCCAGGAACTCCCTACCAACGTCCGTGACACCACCCACGCCCTTCACCTCCTCCAGAACTTCCAATTCCCAGGTCCCCAACACCTCATTTTTACTATGGACGTCCAGTCCCAAAAAAACGAGCATTTCTGATGAAGGGTTTAGGCCCGAAACGTCAAGTTTTCCTGCTCCTATGATGCTGCCTGACCTGCTGTGTTCATCCAGCCTCATGCTTGTTATCTCTGAAGCTCCTGTTCATATCTGTCAGCCAGGGCTCCCTGATTGGGCCTGTTATCACTGGGCCAGTCAGGGCTCTCATACTTAATGAGATGCCCCCTGGCCAAACTCGTTCCAATAAGTGTGAAAATAGATAAGTCCCCTGGGCCGGATGGGATCTATCCTAGGATTCTCTGGGAAGCTTGGAAGGAGATTGCAGAGCCTTTGGCTTTGATCTTTATGTCATCGTTGTCGACAGGAATAGTGCCAGAAGACTGGAGGATAGTAAATGTTGTCCCCTTGTTCAAGAAGGGGAGTAGAGACAATTCTGGCAATTATAGATCGGTGAGCCTTACTTCGGTTGTGGGTAAAGTGTTGGAAAGGATTATAAGAGATAGGATTTATAATCATCTAGAAAGGGATAATTTGATTAGGGATAGTCAACACGGTTTTGTGAAGGGTTGGTCGTGCCTCACAAACCTTATTGAGTTCTTTCAGAAGGTGACCAAACAGGTGGATGAGGGTAAGGCAGTTGATGTGGTGTGTATGGATTTCAGTAAAGTGTTTGATCAGGTTCCCCACGGTAGGCTATTGCAGAAAATTCGGAGGCATAGGATTGAGGGTGATTTAGCGGTTTGGATCAGAAATTGGTTAGCTGGAAGAATACAGAGGGTGGCGGTTGATGGGAAATGTTCATCCTGGAGTTCAGTTACTAGTGGTGCACCGCAAGGATCTGTTTTGGGGCCACTGCTGTTTGTCATTTTTATAAATGACCTGGATGAGGGCGTAGAAGGATGGGTTAGTAAATTTGCGGATGACACTAAAGTCGGTGGAGTTGTGGACAGTGCGGAAGAATGTTGCAGGTTACAGAGGGACATAGATAAGCTGCAGAGCTGGGCTGAGAGGTGGCAAATGGAGTTTAATGTGGAAAAGTGTGAGGTGATTCACTTTGGAAGGAGTAACAGGAATACAGAGTACAGGGCTAATGGTAAGATTCTTGGTAGTGTGGACAAGCAGAGAGATTTCGGTGTCCATGTGCATAGATCTCTGAAAGTTGCCACCCAGGTTGATAGGGCTGTTAGGAAGGCGTACGGTGTGTTAGGTTTTATTGGTAGAGGGATTGAGTTTCGGAGCCGTGAGGTCATGTTGCAGCTGTACAAAACTGTGGTGCCACCGCACTTGGATTATTGCGTACAGTTCTGGTCGCCGCATTATAGGAAGGATGTGGAAGCATTGGAAAGGGTGCAGAGGAGATTTACCAGGATGTTGCCTGGTAATGGAGGGAAGGTCTTATGAGGAAAGGCTGAGGGACTTGAGGCTGTTTTTGTTAGAGAGAAGAAGGTTAAGAGGTGACTTAATAGAGACATACAAGATGATCAGAGGATTAGATAGGGTGGACTGTGAGAGCCTTTTTCCTCGGATGGTGATGGCTAGCACGAAGGGACATAGCTTTAAATTGAGGGGTGATAGATATAGGACAGATGTCAGAGGTAGGTTCTTTACTCAGAGAGTAGTAAGGGCGTGGAAGACCTGCCTGCAACAGTAGTAGACTCGCTAACTTTAAGGGCATTTAAATGGTTGTTGGATAAACATATGGATGATAATGGAATAGTGTAGGTTAGATGGGCTTCAGATTGATTTCACAGGTCGGCACAACATCGAGGGCCGAAGGGCCTGTACTGCGCTGTAATGTTCTATGTTCTATGTTCTATGTTCTAATCACTTCATACCTCGCTCACAAAGTCCAGCGATGTAGGCTGGTTCTTTTTCCTGTGGCTTCTCCTGGGATGTTCTCACCCCAGGGCCATTTCCTCCAACATGGGGGGTGTGTACAGGAACTGTAGCGTGTCTCTTGTGGCCGGAGCACCTCAGGAGAAATTCTTCTCCTTCCAGTGGTAAGGTATCAAGGCTGCATCCACCTCAGACTCCAAGGTTGCTTCGATGCTGGACGGAGGAGGAGAACCCACGGCTTTCTGGCTGCTCTCAGGGACCAGGTATGTTTTACTCCTTCCCCTTTTGCATGGTTGCAGCTTTCAGGTGATCCACATGTTCATGGACGCCTCGCCCACCTGAACTTTGTACTTCCTGGGACATGGCCTCACATTGACCAGGCCTCTTACCCATGTAGGGCCATTTCTGTGGTTTGGACACCAAACTGCATTTCCTGAAATAAACTGTCTCTCTCAATTAGATTAGCCTTGTGACCGGTACTGGTGTTCCAGATGCCGTTTTACCCTCCATCCCCTGCACCTAGGTCTGGAAATATTGGGTTGAACCTGGTGTGGAGTCTTCTCCCCATCAGCAACTCTGCTGGAGCTATCCCTGTTGTTGCACATGGGGTGATCCTATAATCGAACAGGAACCGGGACAGTTTGGTATTGAGTGAAGATGTTGGCTGTTTAAGCCAACCTTCAATGGTTGGACTGCTGTTTCTGCTAGTCTGTCGGACTATGAGTGGTACGGAGCTGTCTGAACATGCCAAATGCCATTTGACCTTAGGAAATATTTGAATTCCCTGTCGGTAAATGAAATCCCTTTGTCCGTCACCACAATACTTCCAGGAGGCTGTGTATCACATATGGAGCTTGCAACTTTTCCACTTTCGCTGCCACATTTGACGAATGATCTCTATATACCTCCAACCCTTTCAAATGGGCATTCACAATGATTGAGAACATTCAGCCCATGAAAGGACTGGCACAGTCGAAATGTAACCGTGCCCATGGTTTATGTAGCCATTCCCATGAATATCAGGGAGTTGCTGGTGGTAATTTTTGTCCTTGTTTGCACTCTGGGCACTGCCCCACCAACACATCTATGTCTGCATCCAATCCTGGCCGCCAGGCACAACCTCTCGCTGACATTTTCATTCTGGACACCCCTGGTGGAGTTCAGTGACCTTTACTCAGAGCAATCACTCTTACACCCCAGAATAATATGCTGTCCTCTACAGTGACCTGGTCTCACTGGGTCCAGAAAGGTTTCAGTTCTGGTTGCGATGGCCCTTTTGTCTCCATCATCACCAACTGTTTCAGTTTTGCCAGTTTTGTGTCCCCAATCAGGTGGTCAGTGGTGACCATAAGGCTGTCCAGAAAGTTTAAACCAGAATGAACACGGTGGCTCAGTGGTTAGCACTGCTACCTCACAGCGCCAGGGACCCGGGTTTGATTCCACCCTCGGGGTGACTGTCTGTGTGGAGTTTGCACATTCTCCCTGTACCTGTGTGGGTTTCCTCCCACAGTCTAACGATGTTGTCATTAGGCTCCTAATAACCAAAAATGCTGCGGGTACACAATCTGTCAGAAAAATTACTTGTTGCTTTTTCTTTTCCCCGATGTGATTTGCCTAGAAGAAAGAATGCATTCTTTGCAAATACTAGACCAGTCTTCAACAGCAGTGTCGAGAAAGTTAAGCTTCCCAAATAAAGATATGACACCAGAAATGCTTGCTGCAACTCAAAGCCAACTGTTGTGAGAAAATTTTCTTTGGGAGAATGATGTTTTCTCTTGTTGCCATTGAAATAACTTCACCAAGTCACCCTTTATTTATATGTGCGCAGTGGACAGACTCTGACCAGTGGCACAGTGCCAGTCCCCAGGGTGAAGAGAATCTCTGACACTCCTGTTTATAGCTGTCAGCCAGGGCTCCCTGATTGGACCAGGTTAACAGTCCCAATGAAGGAACTCATACTCAATGAAATCCATCTGGCCACCCGCATTCCAATGACTATAATTGCCAAAGGAATAGAGTATAACATTAGGGTAGTGATGTTCCAATAGGACAGGGAATTAGTGAGATTGCACTGAACAGATCCACAGAGGATGCCATATCCCTAGCCCTGCAGTCATCCCTGGAACATCTGGACAACAAAGACACCTACGTCAGACTCCTGCTCCCTGACTACAGCTCTGCCTTCAGCACTATTATCCCCTCCAGACTGATCCCAAAACTCTGTGACCTTGGAATCGGCTCCGCCCTCTGCAACTGGATCCTCAGCTTCCTGATCTATAGATCACAGTCAGTGAGGATAGGTAACTGCACCTCCTCCACAATAACACTCAACACTGGAGACCCCAAGGATGCCCCCTACTGTACTCCCTGTACACCTACAACTGTGTTGCCAAATTCCAAACGAACACCATCTACAAGTTCGCTGACAACACCACCATGGTCGGATGGATATCTGACAACGACAAGTCAAAATACAGAATGGAGACAGAGGGCTTGGTGACATGGTGTAATGAGAATAACTTCCCTTTCAACGTTGGCAAAACTAAAGAACTGATCATTGACTTTAGAAAGAAAGGAGGAGAACACACCCCCATCTACATCAACGGAGCTGAGGTTGAGAGGCACAACAACACCTCTTCTTCCTCAGGCGGCTCACAAAATTTGGCATGTCCATAATGTCCCTCACTAACTTCTATAGATGCACCATTGAAAGCGTATTGTCTGGTGCATAATGGCCTGGTACAGCAACTGCTCTGCCCAGGACTGTAAGAAACTACAGAAGGTGGTGTGCACAGCCCAGACCATCACAGAAGCCAACCTTCCATCCATGGACTCCATTTACATGGCTCGCTGACACAGAAAGGCAGCCAACATCATCAAAGACCCATCACACCCTGGTAATGACCTCCTACCACCTCTTCCATCAGGGAGTAGATACAGAAGCCTGAACACACGCACCAGCTGGTTCAGGAACAGCTTCTTCCCGGCTGTTATCAGACCGATGATGAATGGACTCTCTAGCCTCCAATAATGCTGATCTTCTAATGTTGATCTTGCCTAGCGCAATGTAACCTGTGAGCCTTTGATCTATATCCTTTGATCTGTACATCCTTTGCTTGCTATGATCTGCCTGTACTGTTCATAAGCAAAACTTTTCACTGTTTTTCGGTACATGTAACAATCAATCAATCAAAAAAAAAAGAACTGCGGATGTTGGAAATCAGAAATTGCTGGAAAAGCTCAGCAGGTCTGGCAGCATCTGTGGAGAGAAAGCAGAGTTAACATTTCAGGTCCAGTGACCCTTCCTTAGAATGTGATGGGAAAGGAGGGATGGATAAGGTATTACAATAGCATTGTTAAAAAGAGATGAATTGATCACAGTTATGAAAGATGATCTCAGCTCAGGTGATGTACAGTCCATTTGGATGGAGGGTAAGTAACAAAACAGAAGCCACTCTGTAGGAAAGGCTGTAAAGCAACAAATGATGGGAGCATGCAAAAAGATAGAGCAATAATTACGGGTGACTTTAATTTTCATGTTGATTGGGTCAATCAAATTGGAAAGGATAGCTACAACAACAGATTTATAGAGTGAATTAGGGATAGTTTCCTTGAGCAATATCACATGGAGCCGATCAAGGATCTTGTAATGGATAATGAGGCAAGTTTAATAGATGACCTCTGTGTAAAAGATCCCCCTGGAAGCAGTGATCACACATTGGTACACTTTAATATTCAGTTGAGAGTGATAAACCTGGGTTGGAAACAATTGCATTTAACTTAAATAGAGGGAACTACAATGAAATTGGCAATCATTTCAAGTGGGCTAGAATATATTAGCAGGGCTGTACTTCTGAGGCTGTATAAGGCTCTGGTCAGACCACATTTGGAATATTGTAAGCAGTTTTAGGCTCCATATCTAAGGAAAGATGTGTTGGCATTGGAGAGGTCACAGAGGAGGTTTACAAGAATGATTCTGGGGAATGAACAGATTGTCATATGAGGAATGGTTGAGGACTCTGTGTCTGTACTCAATAGAGTTCAAAAGGCTGAGGGGGGGATCTGATTAAAACTTACCGAATACTGAGAGGCCTGGATAGTGTGGGCGTGGAGAAGATGTTTTCACTAGTAGGAGAGATTAGGACCCAAGGGCACAGCTTCAAAATGAAGGGATGACTCTTTAGAATGGAGATGAGGAGGGTTTCTTCAGCAAGAAGGTGGTGAATCTGTGCAACTCACTGCTGCAGAGGGCTTTGGGGGCCAAGTCATTCAGTGTATTTAAGATAGAGTCAGATTGGTTCTTCCTTAGTAAGGAGATCATGGGTTACAAGAAGAAGACAGGAGAAGGGAGTTGAAAAACAGACTCGACGGACTGAGGGGCCTAATCTGCTCCTATATCTTACAGTCTTATGGTTGATGGTATGAGGCATGCATTGGCTAGGATAAACTGGTCAAGGATATTAAGGGGTTGATGGTGGATAGGCAATGGCAGACATTTAAAGAACACGTGGATGATCTTCAACAATTGTACATTCCTGTCTGGTGTAAGAGTAAAACAGGGAAGGTGGCTCCACCATGGCTAACAAGAGAAATCAGGGATAATGTTAAAGCCAAAGAGGAGGCAGATAAATTGGCCAGAAAAAGCAGTAAGACTGGGAGCAATTTAGAATTCAGCAGAGGAGGACAAAGGATTTAATTTGGAAAGGGAATATAGAATATTAAAGTAATCTTGTGGAAAACATAAAAACTGACTGCAAAAGCTTCTACAGATAGGTGAAGAGAAAAAGACTGGTGAAGACAAATGTAGGTCCCTTTCAGTTAGAATCAGGTGAGTTCATAATGGGCAACAGAGATAGCAGACCATTGAACAAACACTTTGGATCTGTCTTCACTAAGGAGCACGCAAATAATCTTCAGAAAATGCCAGGAGAAGATTTCCAATGAACTGGAGTATAGCTAATGTAACTCTGCTCTTTAAAAAAGGAGGAAGAGAGAAAATGGGGAATTATAGGCTGGTTAGCCTGACATCAGTGATGGAGTAAATGCTGAAGTCTATCATTAAGGATGTAATAACTGAGCATTTGGAATCAGTCCTAGTCAGCATGGATTCACGAAAGGGAAATTGTGCTTCACAAATCTGCTGGAATTTTTTGAGGACGTGATTAGTAAAGTAGACAAGGGTGAATCAGTAGGTGTTATGTATCTGGACTTTCAAAAGGCTTTTGACAAGGTTCCACACAAGGGATTAGGAAGGAAAATTAAAGCTCATGGTATTAGAGGTAAAGTATGACATGAACAGAGAACTGGTTGGCAGACAGAAAGCAGAGCGTTGGAATAGACAGGTCCTTTTCAGAGGGGCAGGCAGGGACGAGGGGGGATACCACAGGATTCGGTTCTGGGACCCCAGCTGTTCATAACATACATTAACAATTTGGATGAAGGAATTGAATGCAATATTTCCAAACTTGCAGATGACACTAAGCTTGGTGTCAGTGTGTGCTGTGAGGAGGATGCTAAGAGGCTGCAGGGTGACTTGGACAGACTGGTTGAGTGGGCAAATACTTGGCACATGCAATATACTGTGGACAAATGTGAGGTTACCCACTTTGGTAGCAAAAACAGGAAGAGGTGGAGCAGCACTGCTGGTTAAAAAGGAAATAATACAATAGCAAGAAAGGATTTTGGTGAACTATACATAGAGTTCAGAAATACCAAGAGGCTCAAAAATGATAGGGGGGTATACAGAGACTGGCAAATTGTGGTGCTAATGTTGGAAAAGGCTTCCAGCAAGATGGCGGTGTAATAGGGCTTCTGAACCTGGGGCCCATTCACTCTGTCTGCTTTTCTTTTTGTTCCTTTTTTGTCTCCCTTTTCTCAATTTTTTTCTCCTTTCTTTCGCTTTTAGTTTACTGACCTCTTGTTGAAGAGATCAGGAGCTTGCCGTGATGGCATCAGCAGCAGCAAGTAGGGTCCAGCGCAGACTTGTGGCGGTCAGCGAGTGGTTGGCAGTTGGTTTTGGCAGCAGTATCAGAGAGTCTGGATGCATTGACAAGGCGGGTCCTCGCACTGACTCACAGCCACTGTGGCAGAGGGGAGTTTGGGTTCCCAGCAGTGTCTGCATGTAGCGCAGATTCATGGAACCAGTGGCAGAGGGCAGACCTGGCAGCGTTGGCATTGGCTACATCAGCGAGGTGGGCCCAAAGCAGACTCATGGCAGAGTACTTGGAAAACACTAGATGATTTTACAAAAGAGAATTGATAAAGGGGAGCCAGTGGATGTGGTTTGTTTGGATTTTCAGAAGCTTTCGATAGGGTCCCATGTAAGAGATTAATGTGCAAAATTAAAGCTCATGGGATTGTGAGTAGTTTCCAATATGGATAGACAACAGGCTGGCAGACAGGAAACAAAGAGTAAAAATAAATGGTTTTTGTTTTTAAGTGGCAGGCAGTGACTAGTGGTGTACTGTAGGGTTCAGTGATTGGTCTCAAGATATCTCCAAATTTGCAGACAACACAAAGCTGGGTGGGAGGGAGGGTGAGCTGTGAGGAGGATGCAGAGATATTGCAGTGAGATTTGGACAGGCTGAGTGAGTGCATAAAGCATGGCAGGTTAAATAAAATGTAGATAAATGTGAGGTTACTCACTTTGATAACAAAAACAGGAAGGCAGATTATTATCTCAGTGATGATAGATTGTGAAAGAGGGTGCTGCAATGGGACCTGGGTGTCCCTG
>JAHRHZ010000156.1:1847003-1877339 GCA_024137785.1 Ginglymostoma cirratum | reverse complement strand
GGCCACAGTGATGCTGCTTGACCTGCTGTGTTCATCCAGCCCCATGCTTGTTGTCTCGGATTCTCCAGCATCTGCAGTACCTTTTATCTCTGATACAATCCCCCTCTCTCCCTATTTATTTCAGAACCCTCTTCCCCTCCCCCATTTCTGATGAAGGGTCTAGGCCCGAAACGTCAAGTTTTCCTGCTCCTATGATGCTGCTTGACCTGCTGTGTTCATCCAGCCCCACGCTTGTTATCTCGGATTCTCCAGCATCTGCAGTACCTTTTATCTCTGATACAATTTATGCCCAGGGGTTGGTTTTGGGACTTTGTTTTTCCTGAGATATATTCATGTTCGGGTGTGCAGGAAACAATTTTGAGGTTTGCAGATGACATGAAACTTGGAAGAACTGTAAACTGTGAGGAGGAAAGTGTCAAACTCCAGAAGGGCAGTAACAAGTTGGTGGAGTTGGGGGGGGGGGATAATGCAGAGAAGTTTGAGGTAATGCAATTCAGTGAGAAGAAAACCAAAAGGCAAGATAAAATACAATAGTGATCTGTGGTAACTTTCATATTAACCCATATCAGTTGAATCTCTCTGATAAAACAGTGGCACTATGGGAACTCCTGTTTGACACTTACTGCAAATCACATGATTTCTCTGAATAGCAGCTGGTTAGAGTTTGCTGACTGAGCACAGTGCAGACAGAAACTGAAAGTCCTGCTTTTTAGGTAAAGCCACACATGCCTCGTTGAAAAAGAATCATCCAGTCCAGATATCATCGGTTAGTTCTGCTTCTTTACCATTTCGTGCTGTCACTTTCTGTGTTTTGCAGTGAATCCCTTTGCCTCATCTCTCTCTGCTGTTTGGTCTCGCTCGCTCTCTGTCTGTCTGTGCTCAACGTGTCAGACGGTCTTTTCCTCATCATCCCCTGTGTGTTTAACATTGATCTGGGGGAGTCAGGGTGTCGAGAGAGATTGGGGGCAATTAGGGGAGAGGACAGGAGGGCAGGGAGAGTGAAAGCAGCAAGCAGGGGGGAGGCGAGATGGGTAGACAGGTGGTATAGAGAGATGATGAGGGAGAGAGGGGATGGTGACAGGAGGGCGGACATTACAGGGAGAGGATGTGCAAAGCAGTGGGAAAGTAGGGGAAGAGAAAGGGGAAGAGGTGGGGGAGGTGAGAGAGGGAGGAGGGGATAATAGAGGGGATACAAGGTGGGAGAGAGAGAGTGAGTGTGTTAAAGGAATGTTAGAGGAGGGGGTGATGAGAGAGGGTTACAGTGGAGCAGAGTGTGCGGTAGGAGAGGAATATTGATGACGGTGTTGCACCTGATGTGTTCTCCATGCATTTCAGCAAGGATTCTGATTGGGTCCCACATGGCAGACTTGTTAAAAAAAAATTAAAATCCCCCATGGGATCCAGGGGAATGCGACAAAGCCAGAAATAACGTTGGTTTCATGGTAGAAAACAAACGGTGATTGTTGATATAACAAGGTGTGGGGCTGGATGAACACAGCAGGCCAAGCAGCATCATAGGAGCAGGAAAGCTTGACGTTTCGGGCCTAGACCCTCCTTCAGAAATGGGGGGGCAAGGGGATTCTGAAATAAACAGGGAAAGAGGGGGAGGTGGATAGAAGATGGATAGAGGAGAGGATAGGTGGAGATGAGGCAGACAAGTCAAAGAGGCGGGGATGGAGCCAGTAAAGGTGAGTGTAGGTGGGAGGGTAGGGAGGAGATAGGTCAGTCCAGGGAGGACAGACAGGTCACGGGGGCAGGATGATGTTAGTAGATAGGAGATGGGGGTGGGGCTTGAGGTGGGAGGAGGGGATAGGTGAGAGGAAAAGCAGGTTAGGGAGGTGGAGATGAGCTGGGCTGGTTTTGGGATGCGGTTGGGGGAGGGGAGATTTTGAAGCTTGTGAAATCCACATTGATGCCATTGGGCTGCAGGGTTCCCAGGCTGAATATGATTTGCTGTTCCTGCAGCCTTCGGGTGGCATCATTGTGGCATTGCAGGAGGCCCAGGATGGACATGTCATCTGAGGAATGGGAGGGGGAGTTGAAATGGTTCGCGACTGGGAGGTGCAGTTGTTTGTTGAGAACTGAGGCAGGTGTTCTGCAAAGCAGTCCCCAAGCCTCCGCTTGGTTTCCCCGATGTAGAGGAAGCCACAACGGGTACAGCGGATGCAGTATACCACATTGGCAGATGTGCAGGTGAACATCTGCCTGATGTGGAAAGTCTTCTTGGGGCCTGGGATTGGGGTGAGGGAGGAGGTGTGGGGGCAGGTGTAGCACTTCCTGCGGTTGCAGGGAAAAGTGCTGGGTGTGGTGGGGCTGGAGGGGAGTGTGGAGCAGACAAGGGAGTCGCGGAGGGAGTCGTCCCTCCAGAAAGCAGATAAGGGTGGGGAGGGAAAAATGTCTTTGGTGGTGGGGTCAGATTGCAGATGGCGGAAGTGTCGGAGGATGATGCGTTGGATCCGGAGGTTGGTGGGGTGGTACATGAGGATGAGGGGGATTCTTTTTTGGTTATTATTGCGGGGACGGGGTGTGAGGGATGAGTTACGGGAAATGTGGGAGACACGGTCGAGGGCGTTCTTGACCACTGCAGGGGGGAAGTTGCGGTCCTTGAAGAATGAGGACATCTGAGATGTACGGGAGTGGAATGTCAACTATTTCTATTGGGTTTCTGCAGGGCTCGGTGCAAGGTCTCCTGTTGAATATATTCATAATTTGGGCTTAAATCCAGAGGGTATGATCAAGAGGTTTGCAGGGAACACAAAACTTGGATGTGTGGTTGAAAGTGAGGGGAATAGCTGTAGACTGCTTCTGTAGCAACCCACATGAAACAAAGCAGCTCATTAGATTGTCACCATACCCCCAAACATTCACTCCCTCCACCACCGACGCTCAGTAGCAGCAGTGTGTACCATCTACAAGAAGCACTGCAGAAATTCACCAAAGATCCTAAGTACCTTCCAAACCCATCACTATTTTCATCTCGAAGGACAAGGGCAGCAGTTACATGGAAATGCCACCCCTCTGCAAATTTACTTCCAAGACATACACCATCCTGATTGAGAAGTGTATGGCTATACCTTCAGTGTTGCTGGGTCAAAATCCAGGAACCCTCTCCCTAACAGCATTGTGGATCCACCTAGGGGGATGGGGAGGTGAAGAGGTTTGTTGTGAAAGATAACATGTTTCCTTTAGTGTAGCTGAGTCAAAATCCTTGAATTGCCTCTCCCTAAAGCATTGAGGGTCTACCTACAGCAGAGGGGGTGGGGGGAGACTCCCGCCTGCATCTGCTCTGCCCTGATCTGTGTACCCCACACACCCAGCCCCACCCTGTGCATGTAGGTTACTCAATTTCAAATGGATTCCTACTACTCATGTGATTTCTCTGAATAGCAGTGAGTTCTAATTTATTCATACACTGGCTTTGCTGATTGGACATTGAGCAAACAGAAACTGCACATCATCCTTTTTACATACAGCCACACACCCTTCAATCATCCAGAACAATCATCAGAAATCATTTCTGATGAAGGGTTTAGGCCCGAAACGTCAAGTTTTCCTGCTCCTATGATGCTGCTTGACCTGCTGTGTTCATCCAGCCCCATGCTTGTTATCTCGGATTCTCCAGCATCTACAGTACCTTTTATCTCAGTTAATAAAGCTCACTGTGTTCTTGGTTTTAATAATAGGGATATAGAGAACAAGAGTCCAGTGATACTGAACTTGTAAAAGGCATTTGTTAGTCCTCAGCTTGAGTATTCTGTCCAGTCGTGGGCATCTCATTGTGGATCACTTGGATTTGGGAATGTCGGGAAGGTGTAGCAATGGGAAGGAGAGATGTGTAGAAGGTTAGGTGTGAATGCATTAGAGAGAATGCAGAGGTGATTTACGAGAATGGTTTCAGGAACAAGATACTTCAGTGTTGAGGAAAGATTGAAGAAGTTGAGACTGTTCTCGGAGACAAGAAGACTGAGAGGAGATCTGATTACGGTTTACAGAATCCTGAGTGGGCTGAAAAGAGGAGAAAGGGAGAAGCTATCGCTGCTAGGACAAGAAAGAAGAACCATGTGGCGTAGATTTAAAGTGAGGCGCAAACAAAGCAAGCACGGTGTGTGAAAAAAATGCTATTTCACACAGCAAATTGTTAGGGTATGGAATGCCCTGCCTGGAAATGTGGTTGTGGCAGGTTCATATGAGGCATTGGATGATTATATGGTTAGAAATAGTGTGCAGGGGTATGGGGCAAAGGCAGGAGCTCGAAACTAGGTAATGATGCCCATTAGGTCGTGGAGAGCAGAGGGGATGGGAGGAGGTGGAAGAGAAACGGGGGAGAGAGGGGAGGGGAGTGGGAGTGGGAAAGAGGGATATTGATGCGTTGAGTTTGGTAAGATACAGTGAGAGAACCAGCTCAGTCGCGCAGCGAGAATCACTCCACCGAACCTGAAGCAACTTGCACTTAGCCCAAAACCATAAGATTGAGCCGCATGGTTCGGATATATACTTTACAGGTGGGTGTCTGGAAGGGACTGCCTGGGAGGGGGCTTGAGGTGTAAAATGTCCCAACCCTTAAAAAGTACTTGGATGAACACTTGAAGCCTTGTAAAATTGAAGCTACTGGGCCTAGTGTGTCAAAGTGGGGTCAGTGTAGGCAGTGATGTATCTTTTATACCAGTACAGTCTCGATGGGCCGAAAAGCCTCTTTGGTACTGTAAGATTCTATGCACACATTCAGAGCTGGTAACTGAACTTGACGAGAGTGCTTGTGATCACCGTGCAGTATTAATTCACTGAGTTTTTCAAACTATACGGTAAATGGAGAAGTCCTGGGGAAAATTGATGCACAGAGAGATCTGGGCGTTCAGGTCCATTATACCCTGAAGGTGGCAACACAGGTCGATAGAGTGGTCAAGAAGGCATACGGCATGCTTTCATTCATCGGACGGGGTATTGAGTACAAGAGTTGGCAGGTCATGTTACCATTGTATGGGGCTTTGGTTCGACCACATTTGGAATTCTGCGTACAGTTCTGGTCGCCACATTAACAAAAGGATGTGGATGCTTTGGAGACGGTGCAGAGGAGGTTCACCAGGATGTTGCCTGGTATGGAGGGCACTAACTATGAAGAGAGGTTGAGTAGATTAGGATTATTTACATTCGAAAGACGGAGGTTGAGGGGGACCCGATTGAGGTCTACAAAATCATGAGAGGTATAGACAGGGTGGATAGCAAGAAGCTTTTTCCCAGAGTGGGGGACTCAATTACTAAGGGTCACGATTTCAAGGTGAGAGGGGAAAAGTTTAAGGGAGATACGTGTGGAAAGTTCTTTACACAGAGGGTGGTGGGTGCCTGGAACGTGTTGCCAGCTGAGGTGGTAGAGGCAGGCACGATAGCGCCATTTAAGATGTATCTAGACAAATACATGAATGGGCAGGGAGCAGAAGGATACAGATCCTTGGAAAATAGGCGACAGGTTTAGAACATAGAACATAGAACAATACATCGCAGAACAGGCCCTTCGGCCCTCGATGTTGCGCCGCCCTGTGAACTAATCTAAGCCCATCCCCCTTCACTATCCCATCATCATCCATATGCTTATCCAAGGACTGTTTCAATGTCCCTAATGTGGCTGAGTTAACCACATTGGCAGGCAGGGCATTCCACGCCCTTACCACTCTCTGAGTAAAGAACCTGCCTCTGACATCTGTCTTAAATCTATCACCCCTCAATTTGCAGCTATGCCCCCTCGTACTAGCCGACGTCATCATCCTGGGAAAAAGACTCTCACTGTCCACCCTATCTAATCCTCAAGATTTAGATAGAGGATCTGGATCAACGCAGGCTTGGAGGGCTGAAGGGCCTGTTCCTGTGCTGTAATTTTCTCTGTTCTTTGTTCTTTGAAAGATATTGAGAGGATAAACTAACCACAGTTAACCAATGAAATTAAGGACAGTATAAAGTCGAAAGAAACGGTATATAAGAAGGCAAAAGTCCGTGATAACCCAGAAGCTGGAGATAAATTCAGAATTCAGGAAAGGAGAACTAAAAAGATCATAAATAGATGGAATAAACTACCAGGGCAAACCAGCGAGGAGAATAAAATTGACAATAAGGGCTTCCTTACGTTGATAAAAAGAGTGAGGTCAAAGTGAACGTAGTCCCCTGGGAAGATGAAACTGGCGAGATGATTTTTGTGGGAACAAGGAGACAGCAGAGGAATTAAACGGATATTTTGTATCAGTCCTCAAGGTGTAAGATACATCTGATTTTGATTTACTGTTGTCATGTGTACCTAGATACAGTGAGAAGTGCTGTTTTGTATGTTCTACAGGCAGATCGTATCATGCAAAGCGCATCGGGGTAGCAGAATTCAGTATTACAGCTGCAGAGAAGGTCAGAGTCATACAGCACAGCAACAGATCCTTTGGTCCAACAAGTCCACGCCAACCATGTTCTCAAACTAAGCTACTCCCACTTGCCTGTGCTTGCCCCATATCCCTCCAAACCGTTCCTATTCAGAAACTTATCCAAATATATTTTTAAATGTTGTAATTGTAACGGCATCCAGCACTGTCTCTGGCAGTTCATTCCACAAATGAACCATTCTGTAAAAACATTGTTGTTCATGCGCTTTTGAAATCTCACCTTAAAAATATGCCCCTATTTTTGAACTACCCCCATCTTAAGGGAAAAGACCCTTGTCATTCACTTTATCTATGCTCTTCCTGATTTTAGTAACCTCAACAAGGTCACTCTTCAACCTCCTCCAAAGTCTCAGGCCGTCCTAAGATAACAAGCATGGGGCTGGATGAACACAGCAGGTCAAGCAGCATCATAGGAGCAGGGAAACTTGACGTTTCGGGCCTAAACCCTTCATCAGAAATGGGGGAGGGGAAGAGGGTTCTGAAATAAATAGGGAGAGAGGGGGAGGCGGATAGAGGATGGATAGAGGAGAGGATAGGTGGAGATGAGGCAGACAAGACAAAGAGGCGGGGATGGAGCCAGTAAAGATGAGTGTAGGTAGTGGGGTAGGGAGGAGATAGGTCAGTCCTCAGGCTGTCCTGTCTATTTTTATATCTCAAACCTTCCATTTCCGGCAACATCCTGGTTAAACCATTCTGAATCCTGTCCACAGTTTAACAACAGGGCGACCAGAACAACAGCAGGGAAGAAGCTGTTTGTGAATCTGTGTTCATATGTGTATTCAAACTTTTATATCTTCTGCCCAACAGAAGAAGATGGAAGAGAATATAATCAGGGTGGGAGGCGTCTTTAATTATGTTGATTGCTTTAATACTAATGAATATAGGGGGGTGTGGGGATAGGTGGCGGTGGGAAATTAAGTACCATCATTAAAGATGTAGTATTGGTTCCTGGCTCTGATGGCTTGTATGCTAGGATCCAAAAAGAAATCATTAAGAGACAATAAATGACAACATTCCATTCGCTTTCTTAATCACGGACTCAACCTGCAAGTTAACATTTAGAGAATCCTGTACTAGCACTCCCAGATCCCTTTGTACTTCGGCTTTATGAATTTTCTCACCATTCAGAAAATAGTCCATGCATATATTATACTCCATTTGCCATTTCTTGGCCCACTTCCCCAGCTGATCAAGATCCTGCTGATAATCTACCTCACTGTCCACGATACCACCTACTTTAGTGTCATCCGCAAACTTACTAATCATGCCTTGTACATTCTCACCTAAATCATTGATACAGATAACACACAGCAACGGGCCTAACACTGATCCCTGAGGCAATCCACTAGTCACAGGCCTCCAGTCAGACAAACATCCTTCCAGTATTACCCTCTGCTTCCTATCATCAAGTTAATTGTGAATCCATTTGGCCAGCTCTCCCTGGATTCCATGTGAACTAACCTTCCAGGGCAGCCCACCATGTGGAACCTTATCAAAGGCCTTACTGAAATCCATATAGACTATGTCTACTGCCCTGCCCTCATCAACCATCCTGGTCACTTCATCAAAGAACTCTAACAAATTGGTGAGGCATAATCTGCCACGCACAAAGCCACGCTGACTACTCCGAATCAAACCCTGTCTTTCTAAATGTATGTATATCTTATCCCTCAGAATCTTCTCAAATAACTTACATACCACAGATGTTAGGCTTATTATTATTATTACTTATTATTCCCAGGGTTTTCTTTGCAGCCTTTCTTGAATAAGGGCACAACATTCGCTGCCCTCCAGTCTTCCGGGATTTCACCTGTACCTAACGACGATGTCATTCCATCAACCTGGGCCCCTGCAATTTGTTCTCCAGTCTCTTGCAGTGTTCTTAGATATACCTGATCTGGACCAGGAGATCTATCCACCTTCATACATTCTAATACTTCCATCACCTCCCATAATGTGATATGGACTGTCCCCAAGATATCGCCACTAACTTCCCCCAAGTCTTCATGTCATTCTCCATGGTAAATGCAGAGGAGAAATATTCATTCAGGACCTCACCCATCTCCTTGCAGTTCCACACGTACATGTCCACTTTGGTCCTTGAGGGGTCCCATTCTCTCTCTACTTATTCTTTTTCCTTTAACATAAAGAATCTCTTTGGATTCACCCTAGTCTTCTCAGCCAAAGCTATCTCATGCTCCATTTTCGCCCTCCTAATTTCCTTCTTCAGCAAACTCCTGTATCCCCTATATACCTCCAGGGATTCCCTTGATCCCAGCTGCCTGCTCCTGAGCCATGCCACCTCCTTTTTTCTGGTCAAAGCCTCAATATCTCTTGTCATCCAGGGTTCTCTACTCTTGCCAACTTTGCCCTTCACCCTCACAGGAACACACAGACCTTGAACTCTAGCTATCACACTTTTAAAGGCCTCCCACTTGCCAGAGGTCCCTTTGCCTGCAAACGATCTACTCCAAACAACAACTGCAAGCTCCTGTCTAAATCCATCAAAATTCGCCTTGCCCCAATTTAGAACCTGAAGATGTCGACCAGTTTTGTCCTTCTCCACAACGATTTTAAAATTAATGGAACAATGGTCACTGGTCCCAAGGTGCTCCTCCACTGTCACCTCAGTCACCTGTCCTGCCCTATGTCCCAAGAGTAGGTCAAGTCTTGTCCCGTTCCGAGTAAGACCCTCTATATCCTGCTTAAGGAAACTTTCCTGAACACATTTAACAAATTCCACCCCATCTAAGCCCTTAACCCTGCAGCAGTCCCAGTCTATGTTAGGTAAATTAAAACCCGTACTTTGACAACCCTATTTCTCCTGCAAGTCTCCGTAATCTTCCTGCATATTTGTTCCTCTAATTCCCGTTGACTACCTGTGGGCCTACAGTACAACCCCAATAATGTCACCGCCCCTCTTTGTACTCCTTAGCTCTACCCACAAAGCCTCACTGGATGATCCCTCAGTTATTTCATCTCTCACTACTGCTGTGATACTCCCCTTAATCAAAAATGTAACTCCACCTCTGTCCCGCCTAAAGCCACCTGTATCCTGGCACATTAAGCTGCCAGTCCTGTCCCTTCCTTAGCCATGTTTAAGTAACAGCCATAATGTCCCAGTCCCACATACCTATCCATGCCCTGAGTTCATCAGCCTTACCTGTCAGCCCTCTTGCATTGAAATAGATGCAATTTAATCCAACAGGTTTTTCTCATTCCCTGTCCTGTTCCAGCCTGGCCTGTCTCTTCAACTTGTTATTTCTGATTACTGCATCTTGTTCCAGCCTCGCACTTGCCTCGCTGCTGTTTAGGATCCCACCCTCCTGCCAAACTAGTTTAGATTGAAGACTGATCATACTGAACTTGTGGTGAGAGGACAGGATCAACCTACAAAGGGCAGACATGCAAGCAAGGCCTAGCAGCAGGTCAATTTCAGAGTAAATTACAGGACAGGGAGTCAGGCCAGTGATAAAGCATACAATAGGATCCTGATCCTCTGGAAATCCAATTTGTGTGTGATCATACTTTTTTCTTTCAAAAGGAAATGGCAGACACGTCACAAGCTGGCAACTGGTCTGAAACTCAGCTGTTAGAAAAGGCATCTGGTGGACTGGCACTCAAAGGAATTTTTGTCAGCAGAGATGTGAATGATCTGTTAAAGGTACGGGAAAGACTGCTAGAAGTCCCAAAGACATGCTGTCTATTGGGTCCATCCATGTCCCCTACTGAATGCACTGAGAGTTTTATGTCTCACACTCATGCAGTAAATTCTAAGAAGTGTGTAGAACAGTTGGGTCTTGGTATCAAAAACAAAATTGAAACTAAATTCTGCAGCTTTGAACTTAACATTAAGGGAGAGCATAGTACTTCTCGCAGCTGTTCTAACAGCACAAAAAGCACATATGTCTCTTTTTGTAAGATGGTCGTTGTGCCTATGGCCAGTGCTGAGTTGAAATGTGAGGATCTGACACTGTCAAAAACTGCTATCAACTCCCTGAAAGGTGTTGAAAAAAATCTGCTCTATCAGGAGTCAGAACATGTGAAATATAGTTCATGTGAGCAGTTCCTGGAACAATTCGGATCACATGTAAACAGCAGCAATATTCACTTTGGGGGAATTTACTTGATAGAAGCAGAAAGTGATAAATTGAAAAGCCAAGAGAAAGAAGATGCTGAAGAAGTCATGAAAACATTGATCAACACAGATTTACAAACTAACTTAGGCTTTGTCAGTGCCAGTGTTTCAATCTCTGCTTCTCACTTTAAATCTGACATTAACTCTACCTGCAAAAAGACTCTGTTGGACAAAATAAGTGTCTCTATCACCAAGATTGGTGGTCCTGTTGAAGCACCATCACTTGTAAACTGGAAGAAAGGATTACAGGACCAAGGTAGTACCTGGCGAGTCATTGATCGTGGCTCTGTTCACAACTTAGTTCCTGTCTGGAAAGTAATTCTACAGAATCACAGAGGAGACTTTGACAATTATCAGTTATTAACTGCAAGCTTGCAGAGATGCTGGGAGAGAAAAACTGGATTAAAGGCTGAAGATACAGAAATTGCTGAAGTGATGGAGGTCAATACTAGAATTCAAGATCTAGTGCAGGAAGTAAGCAAATGGAACTCCATCTCAGATTCAGATTTTGTTGCCAACTGTGTCAGGAACATTTCCCAGTGTGCAGACATTAAAACCTCTTTGGGAAAGCACTTCTCAATAAACACAGTCAAATTGTGGTATCATGAATTTATTTGTGAAAGCTCCATTCAGGAATTCTTTAGTAAAGTATTAAAATGCATTGCAGAGAACAGAATTGGGGGTGTGGACAAAATGTACCTGAAGGTTCAACTGTCAAATCTGCTGCAGCCTCAAGAAATAATAAACAGCCTGGATTTTCCAAACATTTCATTAGTCTTGCAACAACTGACGGACATTCCCAGTGATGGGAAAGAATTAACTTTCTCCAGTTTTGAAGAAGTAAAGGAATACATCAAGAAACTGGAGAAAACATTACAGGAGCCAGATGTTGGGAATGAATTTCAAAGAAAAGTCTGCAATGAGCTAGGAAAATCATTGTTTAAGCTGCAACAAAGTAAAGATCAAGACACATCGTTGCTCTTGACTGCTCTTCTGCACCCAATATCCTATCAACCTAGCGGAATACTGACTCCGCCTCTAACAGAGAATGACTGTGAATACCTGATCTCTCAGTTAGATCAAATTGAAACCTTCAGGCGTGAGATGGAGACAATGCAGAAGGCACAATGCCAAGCCTACCTGCTCCACAAAGCACTGACTGCCAGAGTCCCTGAGTCAGAATATAAAGATCCCAGAACAGTACTAAAAATAATGTTTGCAGAAATGGGCCAAGAAATATCACAAGAAGTCCAAAAGGCAGTGATGACTCAGAGTGGAACCTTTTTATCTGACACAGAACTTCTCAGAGAAACATTACTGCAATTATCAGTGAACAAAGATGGACAGGAAAAAAATGCAGCATTAGAACATAGTGAAACATTGGAAAGATTCACATTTAGTGATGTCGGAGAAAAGAACATCAAGCTCTCAGATTCTTCCTGTGAGTGGACTGAGCAATCAAATATACCTCACAATGAGAGGCCACCTCAAATCCTGAATGATTTAGGATTGCAAAATTATTATCCTCACAAGCTGTCCCTAAATTTCATTCGGCAGATCAGCCATGATAAACTGAGGGACAGTACGCTGACTGAGCTAAAAGGTGTCCCTTGGCATTTCCTCCAAAAGATCCTTTCTGCCAATTCTATTGCAAGGAACCTCGAAGTGCCACGCACTGAACAATCAGAAAGTGAGACTGATGTTGAAGAAGCTTACAGTGATTTCTTTTCAGTAAAAGAAACTGAGATTTCTGAGATTAATCCTCAAGATATCATTACTGCTATCTTCCTTTGTGCAGATTACTTTCTGCAGCAGGAGCTGATGCTGAAGATGTCTCTATGCCAGTTTGCATTACCTTTTCTGCAGCCGCATAGGGATAGGTTTTCAACAGAAAAGAGGGATTGCAGTGATGAACCTGGTGGCACCCTGCTCCTGTGGGCCATGCGGCCAATTGTTAAAAAATGGTGTCCACAAACCTGTATACAGAGTAACAGCTTTGTGCAGGAGCCAATTGTAACTGCAGCTATGCCGACCATTTCCTTCATCAGGGTTGGAAGGTGCAGTATCTCCAAATCTAAAATTCTCAATCTCACTTTGAGCAAGGCACAGCAGCAACAGAATATCTTCATGCACTCTGAGATGGATGGTGGGCATATTCCACGTAGCATATCTGATGGACTAGCTGAGATCAGCTGGTACCTTCCATCTGGCAAAAAGAATTTGGACATATTCCATGAGGCTGCAGCATTCATTAACCTCCGAGGTGACGCTGAAATTTATCAGAGAAAGACTCGATTTCTTGCTAAAGTTTCTGCTGCTGTCTTTGTATTCATTGATCTGATTGGGGAAAAGGAAAGAAAATTCCTTACTTCTCTAGCACAGTCACCAGCAAAATTCTTTCTCATAATAAATTCACACAGTAATCAGCAAAAGATAACTCCGGAGCAGATAAAGGAACTGTTCACAGATCTACAGTTAAAACCTCAACAATGCATTGTTCGGAAAAATTTAAATGATGCAAAGCTTGTGGAAAATCTTTGTTCGAGAATGAAACAAATGGTTCTAACTCCTAGTGAAGACAAGACCTTTCTAAACCTGGAGCAAATGGCTGAAATTGCAGGAGAAAGTGGGATTCAAATTGATGAACATCATCCTAAAATACAACAAGCTAAACGATTAGCCTCCAAAATACTGGAAGGACTCAACCCTGACACCATTATTGAATACAAACAGAATGTGTTACCCTTCCACCTTAAGCCCTGGCAAGATTGGTCTAAAGCTGAGAAAGAGAAGTCTCGCATGAAACTCCGTAAGAACAAAACCACAGAGGTATACAAATGCGAACTGGACCAAAAGCAGAAAAAAATCAAAGAAGATCTGATCAAGCAGAACTTGTCAAAAGAGATGCTGCAATTCATTGAAGCACTGACAACAACTTGTGCAGAAGTGAGAGCTCTTTTCCTACAATGGCTGAAGTTCAATTTGGACAGTAAGTCAAGAGAAGTTATGTCAAAATTATGCAGCCTTTATAAAACATTGTTGAAAGACTCAAAGAGGACAAATGAGCTGAAGGATCTGGATCAAAAGATGTCTGATAGTTCTCTTGGCCTTGAGCATTTCATGAGGGAACTGGGCCAGGTTTATGAGATTTCAGTGACTGCAAGTAATATTAGATCAGAGAGAAAAATGAACAGGAATGCATTGCAGTTACCATCAGTTGCAGCTGAACTCCTTCTGGAAGGATTCCCACTGGAGCTCGTTGATGGAGATGTTTCCAACATACCGGTTCAGTGGGTCACCGCTGTACTGAAGGAAGTGGCTGAGAAGGTGGGCTGTGCTTCCCGTGTATTTGTGGTGACAGTGATTGGTGTCCAGAGTACAGGGAAGTCTACACTCCTAAATATGATGTTCGGTTTGCAGTTTGCTGTGAGCAGTGGCAGATGTACACGAGGAGCCTACATGCAGTTTCTCAATATCACGGGGCAGCTGAAAAATGATTTGGGCTGTGATTTCATTCTGGTCATTGACACTGAGGGCCTGAAAGCTCCAGAACTCGCAACCCTTACAGACAGTTATGAGCACGATAATGAGCTAGCAACATTTGTCATTGGATTAAGCAATTTAACTTTAGTAAATATAGGGATGGAAAACCCCACAGAGATGAAAGATGTTTTGCAGATTGTTGTGCATTCCTTAATCCGTATGAAGCTAACCGGAAAACGGCCAAGCTGTCAATTTATCCACCAGAATGTTGGGGATGTGTGTGCATATGATCAGAACCTGAGGAGTCGTCACAAACTACTGGAACAACTGGATCAAATGGTAGAAGCTGCGGCCAAACTGGAGAACGTAGACCAAATAAAGTTCTCAGATGTGATGGACTATGATGCTGATCAGAGTAACTGGTACATCCCTAGTCTGTGGCATGGCACACCCCCAATGGCTGCAGTCAATACTGGTTACAGTGAACATGTCTTTGAGCTGAAGAGGCACATCATTCAATGTTTAGCAAAACATGGCAAATCTGAAAGAGCTTTAACAATTCCAGACTTTATCAAGTGGATGCCTGGGCTTTGGGAGCAGGTGAAAAATGAGAACTTCATTTTCAGTTTTCAGAATAGTCTAGTTGCTGAAGCTTACAACGAGCTCTCCAAGAAGTACAAAGGGTGGGAATGGGACCTCTGCGTATTCGCACATTCCTATACAAGTGAAGCTGAAAACATAATAAAGAATGCTGATGGAGATCCAACCCAATTGCTCCCAAATTTGGAACGGGAGATCAGGGAAAAAATTGATCAGAGAATGAATGATACTCTCGATAATCTAAACAAACATTTCGAAAGTGGTGCTGATAATGTGCAGCTGATGGAGAAGTACAGGGAGCAATTCAAACAGAGCATTGCTATGTTCTGTAGGCAAATTCGGGACAATTTAATACAGAAATGTAAAGATGCTATCAACAGACAAGTGGGATTATCAAAAGTGGATACTATCTGGAAGGAATTCCATAACAAGATTGAAGAAGAAGTCAAGAAGCTTTTACAAAATTGTAAAGAAGTTCAGCAGAAGTTAAATGACGAAGAGTTAACATCTGCCTTTGAAATAATGTGGCGTAATACACTCTTTGAACTGAACTATCAGCCCTGCAGTGAAAGAAACATTGAAGCAGAGATTGAAAATCTTCTGAGAGAGGACATGAAAACACAAGGGAGAGTAATTAATGAAAGTATGAAAGAGAAATGCCTATCAGAGCACGGGAACCAAAACTTTAAGATTATGGACAAACACATTAATGTGTCAGTGAGGAGGTGGGTTAAAAACTTGTTCACATTTGATCAATCACAATTGGAACAAGCAGCACAGATATGTTATGCACTTGAGATTGAATGTCGGGAGCAGATCAATAACATTGCAAAAATGGACACTGATTATGATAACAAATATTGTATTGAACTTTTGGACAACATAGACAAAAGAATCCACGACATAACTTCAGATTCAAAGTTTAGAATGAGTGAGATTTTCAGGGCAGAATTTAAACTTCACATGTGTGGCTATGCTGCACCAAAATTCATGGAAATGCAAAGGAAATTTATCAACAAACATGATCCCCGGAGGAGACTGGAAAGCAGAAAATATCATTACTTTCAACTTTTCATGGAGATTTACAAGCAGCAGGATCAGAATCAGCGACAAGCAGAACGATTTGCAAGACACTGCTTTATGCCAGCTGTCAGAGATGCCATGCTCAAGGACCTCGGCCTGGAAATAGTGCATGACATGAAAAAAAATGATCCTGAGGGAAAGTACACACTCCGCAATAACTTCACTGTGGCACTTCTGATCTATTTAAAACAAAAGGGCAGCTTCGAAGAATATTACCAGTATATTACTAATCTTGAGAATTTTGCATCCAATTGGCTTCACAACCAGGTTATTGCACATTGCAAAATGCAATGTGATGAAGATAGTAAATTGATACATCTAGCTAAGGAAATTATCCAAGAAATCATTCAGCAAGCCATGAATGTTGTCAGAGATGCATCGCACCAGAATATTAATGGAACTATTCAGACCTTCCTCGATTTGTTTGTTGAAAAGTTCAAAACGAGAATTGTGATGTCCAAGGATGAGTTAAAACTGGTTTCTTTCCAGATTAACAGCAATGCCAAGAAATTTGCAGAAACAGTTCTACAGTTTATTCCAGAGGTACAGAACCTTCTCGTCAGTGAGCTGAAAGACTGGAATGTTGAAGCAAAGATTAAAGAATTACCCATAAAACCGAATGAGGAAATCTTTAAACAGTTATTCAGTTGCAAAAAGAGATGCCCCTTCTGTAAGGTTTTCTGTGATTCAGAGACCCCTAAGCACCAGCAGCATTTCAGTAAACAGCACAGACCTGAAGGATTATCTGGGTATCGATGGAGAGACAGCCAGTGTCTTGTAGTGGATGTTTGTACAGCTTCAGTAGGAAGCAATGCAACATTCTGCAATAGTGACACAAATGATGTTTATGTAGCCTATAAAGATTACAAAACAGTCAATGAATACTATAAATCCTGGATTATTCAGAATGATCTTGCTGCAGAGGCAACATCCTATTGGAAAAAAGTGTTTTACACTTTCAATGAACAATTTGCTGAGAGGCATAATGCAAAACCTGCAGAAATTGAAAGATCCTGGGACATTGAGTGGGATGAAGTAAAGAAACAGCTGAACAAAACATATAACACCAGTATCGAATCTCTGTAAGATCCTTGTCATTGACACGGGTTGGTCAGAAAAAGGCAACACAAACACCTTAAAATCAATCAGAAATTACAGAGTACGTGTGGAAAAGCCAAGAAATTCATTACTGTAAAATTTCAAATACCACAATGCTACAGCATAGAAGAAATGTTTTTACTCATGTTTTATCAAAGGATAATTAAATTCTGAAATGTTACTGAGGAAGGAACATGAAAAGACATTACAAATTAGGTCAAGAAACAGTCACATTTATTTCTAACAGAAATCAGGGATACAATGAGAATGGATTGAAAGGTGTAGAGAGGGAGTGTTGAGGAATAGAGTGAGAGAGACTGAGGGACATGAAGAAGGCACTGAGAGGCATGGACTGAGTAAATGAGAGAAAGGGTGAGGAAAATGGTGAGATTGTGGGTTAGTCAGTTCAACACTTGTTAAAAAAGGTTTGATCTCACTGCCCAATAATCTTTTCCAATTCCTGATTCTCTTTCTTAAGAATAGAGCACCGCATCAGACACATCATCAGCTTCCTAGTCAGTTTCTTTTCAGTTACGTACTGAATAACTCTGAATTCATCAGCCTAAAGTGTAGGGAAATGACAGTTGCTTATGAATCACTACTGAGAAAAACCCACATGATGTTAAAATATATTTTAAAATATTGTTATTATTATATGTTGCAGACTCTTGGGTCGCATTAAAAATATGAATAAGAAGTTAATATGAAAAAGGCTGATTCCTTGATCAGATGCCAGCAATTTTGGCTCAAAATTTATAAGTGCCTTCATGTAGTTAATGGAACTCTTAACATTAATCATCAATTGGTTAGATTGCTTGAAATAAAATAGTAGTTTTGATGGTTAAGCATTCTGAGTTAGTTCAGTCTATAGTTGATTTGTAATACAACAAAATAATACAATATAACAGTATAACTGAGATAATGGTGAGTAGAAATTTAAGACATCCTAATATACTACTGTAAATTGGTGCAAAGTGTAACCTGGAATTCAGGGAAAGACAAAGGAAGAAGAATATTAAAGATTCAGAAGTTAGACTCCAGATTCTTGAACCAATATGAGAGACTAACTACTTACACTGTTAGAGATAAAAGGTACTGCAGAAGCTGGAGAATCCGAGATAACAAGGTGTGGGAAGATATTGTCACGGTTGGGGCCAAATTGGGAAGGCTTGAATGTGGATTGTAGTCCATTGGGGATGATGCTTAGTTACAGTTTGAATGTCTTTGTTATTGTTGATACAATGACTTTAAAGCTGAAAACTCAATCACAGATGTGTTACAGCACAGAAGGAGGCCATTCAGCCCAATGGACCTGCACTAGCTAAATAAATGACCTTGTTACTTACTGCCAATCTTCCACTTTTTATAATATTTTTGCGTTTGTTTTTATCAAAATCATCAAATGATCTCAAAGCTGGGTGCCCTCTGCAATGCTATCCTGTTAGCTTGATGTATAAACTAAAGTCCAGTTCCCCAATACATAAACAGTAAACATTGAGTTGTTGGCGCTTATGGTACGTTTGTTTGCCTTCAGCCATTACTTTACTCTGAACTGCATTTGTTTTTCCACTCTATTATGTGAAATCAGCATTGTGAACTGTTATTGCTTGAGTAGATGTAATTGAATAAAGCAGATTTCAGCTGTACCATGAATGGTGTCCTGTCAAGTCCTTCGCTGACCTGAGCAAAGAATTCCTAGCTCCACACGAAATTTACAAAGGATGACTTGCAGCTGAATCTTATTACTTGATCCAGTTTATTTAAAGGCTGTCATCACCAAAAATGCCCTAAACCCTAAAACCCATCGGCATTCTCCTATCCTTCAGTCCATTACTGACCTGATATTCATAAAAATATAGAAACTTCACGGAAGGAGTTCATTTGGTCCATCATAACCATGTCTGAACTCCCTCCCTAATGGCATTATGATTCTATCTAAAGCACATGGACTGCCCTGGTTCAAGTAGGCAGCTCACTATCACTTTCTAAGGACAACCAGGGCCAGACAATAAATATTGACCTGCTAGTGGCACTCAGACCATCTGAGTGAACAAAAAAACCTTCCAGTTTTTGATCCATAGATCGTTTGCAAGGCCTCAAATACACTCCAACATATCTGTAGAGACAACACAGTATGGAGCTGGAGGAACTCAGCAGGCCAGGCAGCTTCAGAGGAGCAGGAAATTTGATGCTGTGTGTCGGAACTCTTCTTCAGATGCCATCCCTGATACCTCCTTCTCCTTCCTGGACCTCTCCGTCTCCATCTCTGGTGACTGCCTTGAAACTGACGTCCATTTCAAGCCCACTGACTCCCACAGCTACCTAGATTACACTTCCTCTCACCCACCCTCCTGCAAAAATGTGATCCTCGACTCCCAATTCCTCCACCACCACCAGGTCTGCTCCCAAGATAGGGCGTTCTACTCCCAAACATCCCAGATGTCCTCCTATTTCAAGGAACGTACCTTTCCCACACTCCAGTGATTGAAATGCCCTCAACCACATCTCTTGCATTTCCTACACTTCTGCCCTCACACCCACTTCCCGCAAAAAAAAGACAGAATCCCCCTTACCCTCACATATCACCTCACCAACTTTCACATCCAACGTATCACTCTCCGCCACTTCTGCCACCTACAATCCAACCCCACAACCAAAGATATATTTCCTCCCTCATCCCTATCTGGCTTTTGTAGGGACCACTCTCTTTGCAACTCCCTTGTCTGCTCCACACTCCCCACTAACCCCACCACCCCCAGCACCTTTCCCTGCAACCGTAGGAAGTGCAACACCTGCCCCTACAACTCCACTGAAGGCCCAAAACATACCCTTCATATCAGACAGGGGTTCACCTGCATATCTGTCAATGTGGTCTATTATATCCGCTGCTCCCGATGTGGCCTCCACTACATTGGTGAGATCAAGTGTAGACTCGGAGACCACTTTGTAGAGCACCTGCACTCTGTTCATGACAATCGACAACACCTTCCCAGTCGCCAACCATTTTAACTCCCCCTCCCATTCCCTGGATGACATGTCCATCCTGGGCTTCCTCCAGTGTCACAATGATGCCACCCGCAAACTGGAGGAGCAACACGTCATATTCCTCCTTGGGAGCCTAAAGCCCGATGGCCTTAACATGGAATTCACCAGTTTCAAAGTCTCCCCACCCCCTAGTCTCATCCCACGTCCAACCCTCCCTCTCATCCCTTCCTCCTTGACCTGATACAACTTATTCATCTTCTCTCCCACCTATCTGCTCCTGCCACCTCACTGACCAATCCCCACCACTCCCTACCTGCACTCACCTATCACCATCCCACCTACCTTCCCCAGCCCCAACCCTCCTCCCTTATTTATTTCCCAGCTCTCTTCCCCCTCCCCATTTCTGAAGAAGGGTCTCAACCTGAAACATCAACATCCCTGCTCCTCTGATGCTGCCTGGCCTGCAGTGTTCCTCCAGCTCCATACTGTGTTGTCTGACTCCAGCATCTGCAGTTCTTACTATCCCACATATCTATATATGTGATTAGGATTTTTGCCTCTACTAGCTTTTCAGATTGTAAGCTCCGGACCCTGAAACACTATCTGGTCAAATAATTTTCTTCAACTCCCCTCTAATCTTTCTGCTATTTTTATTAAATCTATGCTCCCTGTGTGCTAAAGGAAATGGGTACTTACAACCAACATTAGTTGATAGAAGGGGAAAGGTGCAGCAGTAATAGGGTTGTTGTCATGGGTGACTTTCAACTTCCCTAATTTAGACTGGAACCTCCTAAGTGCAAATAGTTTGGATGGAGCAGATTTTGTCATGTGTGTCCAGGAAGGATTTCTGACTCAATATAGATAGGCCAGCTAGAGGACAGGCCATACTGGATTTGGTGCTTGGCAACAAACCAGGCCAAGTGTCAGATCTCTCGATGGCAGAACATTTCGGTGACAGTGATCACAACTCCCTGACCTTTACTGTAGTCATGGAGAGGGATGGAAGCAGACAGTATGGGAAGGTATTTAATTGGGGGAGGGGGAATTACAATGCTATTAGGCAAGAACTGCGGAGGGCTGATCTTATGAGGGAAGGTTGAGGGACATAGCACATAGAACATAGAACAATACAGCGCAGAACAGGCCCTTCGGCCTTCGATGTTGCGCCGACCTGTGAACTAATCTAAGCCCATCCCCCTACACTACCCCATCATCATCCATATGCTTATCCAAGGACTGTTTAAATGCCCCTAATGTGGCTGAGTTAACTACATTGGCAGGCAGGGCATTCCACGCCCTTACCACTCTCTGAGTAAAGAACCTGCCTCTGACATCTGTCTTAAATCTATCACCCCTCAATTTGCAGCTATGCCCCCTCGTACTAGCCGACGTCATCATCCTAGGAAACAGACTCTCACTGTCCACCCTATCTAATCCTCTGATCATCTTGTATGTCTCTATTAAATCCCCTCTTAGCCTTCTTCTCTTTAATGAGAACAGACCCAAGTCCCTCAGCCTTTCCTCATAAGACCTTCGCTCCAGACCAGGCAACATCCTGGTAAATCTCCTCTGCACCTTTTCCAATGCTTCCACATCCTTCCTGTAATGGGGCGACCAGAACTGTACGCAATATTCCAAGTGAGGCTTCACTAGCGTTTTGTACAGTTGCAACATGACATCACGGCTCCGGAACTCAATCCCTCTACCAGTGAAACCTAACACACCGTATGCCTTCTTAACAGCACTATCAACCTGGGTGGCAACTTTCAGGGATCTATGTACCTGGACACCGAGATCTCTCTGCACATCCACACTACCAAGAATCTTTCCATTGACCCAGTATTCTGCCTTCCTATTATTCTTCCCAAAGTGCATCACCTCACATTTATCTGCATTGAACTCCATTTGCCACCTTTTAGCCCAATTCTGCAGTTTATCCAAGTCTCCCTGCAACCTGCAACATTCTTCCACACTGTCCACCACTCCACCGACTTTAGTGTCATCCGCAAACTTACTAACCCATCCACCTATGTCAGCTTCCAAGTCATTTATAAAAATGACAAACAGCAGTGGTCCCAAAACAGATCCCTGTGGCACACCACTAGTAACCGGACTCCAGGCTGAATATTTTCCATCAACCACCACTCGTTGCCTTCTTTCAGAAAGCCAGTTTCTAATCCAAACTGCTAAATCTCCCTCAATCCCATGCCTCCGCATTTTCTCCAATAGCCTACCATGTGGAACCTTATCAAAGGCTTTACTGAAGTCCATGTACACCACGTCAACTGCCCTACCCTCATCCACGTGCTTGGTCACCTTCTCAAAAAACTCAATGAGGTTTGTGAGACACGACCTGCCCTTGACGAATCCATGTTGACTATCTCCAATCAAATTGTTGCTTGCTAGATGATTACAAATCCTATCTCTTATAATCCTTTCCAAAACTTTTCCTACAACAGATGTAAGGCTCACTGGTCTGTAATTACCTGGGTCATCTCTACTGCCCTTCTTGAACAAGGGCACAACATTTGCAATCCACCAGTCCTCTGGTACTAAACCTGCAGACAATGACGACTCAAAGATCAAGGCCAAAGGCTCCGCCATCTCCTCCCTAGCTTCCCAGAGAATCCTTGGAAAAATCCCATCCGGCCTTGGGAATTTATCTACCTTCACACCTTATAGGATTGATGACACCTCCTTCTTACTAACCTCAATCCTTTCATGTCTAATAGGGAGCTAAGGCTTTTTTCATTGGAGCAAAGAAGGATGAGAGGTGACTTGATAGAAGTATACAAGGTGACGAGAGGCATAGATAGAGTGGATAGCCAGAGACTTTCTCCCAGGGCGGAAATGACTATTACGAGGGGGCATAATTTTAAGGTGATTGGAGAAAGGTATGGGGAAATGTCAGAGGTAGGTTCTTTACACAGAGAGTGGTGGGTGCATGGAATGCGCTGCCAGCAGGGGTAGTGGAGTCAGATACTTTAGAGACTTTTAAGTGACTCTTTCCTCTCTCAACTTCGAACTTTGCCCCCTAATATTTGACATCTCCATTCTGGGAAAAAGACTTTGACTACCCTATCGATGCCTCTCATAGTTGATATACTTCTATCAGGTTGTCCCTCAGCCTTTGATGGTCTAACAAAGACAAAGTTTGTCCAATCTCTTCTAATTTGACACTGGGTCCACCGTGACCCCGTTCTCAGTTGTGGTGACTGAGCCATCTTCCCGAATTCTCCAAAGTCACTTCTCACTATTGCCCTTTGTTCAACAATAATTTTGAGTCTGGGTTCCACCAGACCTCATTGCAGCCTTGACTCAAATATGGACTCAAGGGCTTAACTCCAAGAGGTGAGGAAAGAGTGACTACTCTCCACTGAATAGGGTATCAAGAAGCCCCAGCAAAATGCAAGTAATTGGTGATACAGGAGAAAGCCTCTCCACTGGTTGGAATAACATGGAGCACAAAGGAAGATGGTTTCAATTCACAGGATCACAGACATATTATGGTGCAGAATGATGCCATTCAGAATATCATGTATGCATGGTTTTCTGGGCATTTTAACTTATTGCCATTTTCCTGCTTTTTCCCCAAATCCTGAACATTGTTTCTACTTAAATATCCTTCGACAGCCTCTTGAATGCCTCAATTGAACCTGCCTCTGTCACACTTTCCAAGCAGTGCACTTCATACTCTAACTATTCACTGTGCAAGGTAAAAGCCTTTTCTCAAATCACATTTACTCTTTTGAAAATCATGTTAAACATGTGATAACACGGTGTGGAGCTGGATGAACACAGCAGGCCAAGCAGCATCAGTAAACATGCCGCTGCTTGGTTCTTGATCAGTTTAAAAGTGGAAAACACTTTTCCCTGTCCACTCTGTCCACACCATTCATGATTTTGAAAGCTTCAATCGAAGTTCCTCTCAACCTTCTCCAAGACAATCAGTCCTGACTTCTCCAATCTATCCTCATCATTGAAGTGTGTCTCATTCCTGAAGCTATTTTCATAATAGGGGTCATAGTCATAGAGCTGCACAGCATGGAATCAGACCCTTTGGTCCAACTTGTCCGTGCCGACCAGATATCCTAAATTAATCTAGTCCCCTTTGCCAGCATTTGGCCCATATCCCTCTAAACCCTTCCTGTTCATATACCCATCCAGATGCCTTTTAAATGTTGTAATTGTACCAGCCTCCAACACTTTCTCTGGCAGCTCATTTCACACATGCACCACCCTCTGCGTGAAAAAGTTGTCTCATAGGTTCCTTTTAAATCTTTCCGCTCTCACCCTAAACCTATGCCCCTCAAGTTCTGGACTCCCCTGCCCTGGGGGAAAGACCCTGACTATTCACCACATCCATGCCCCTCATAATTTTATGAACCTCTACAAGGTCACCCCTCAGCCTCCGATGCTCCAGGGAAAATAGCCCCAGCCTATTCAGCCTGCCCATTTCGCTCAACATCCTTGTAAATCCGTTCTGAACCCCTTCAAGTTTAACAACCTCTTTCCTATAGTAGGGAGACCAGAATTGAATGCAGTATTCCAAAAGTGATTTTACCAATGTGCTGTACAGCCACAACATGACCTCGCAACTCCTGTACTCAAGGCACTGACCAATAAAGAAAAGCATACCAGACACCTTCTTCACTATCCTATCTACCTGCTCGGCTTTCAAAGAACTATGAACCTGCACCGCAAGATCTCTTTGTATGGCAACATTCCAGTTCACGGGATAACTGGTTTGTGATGCCACAGCACGGGTTCAATTCCTGCACTGGCTCACATTACCATGAAGGACTCTCCTCAACCTCTCCCCTTGCCTCACATGTAGAGACCCTCAGGTTATACCACCTCTAGTCAAATCTCTCTAATGAGAGAACCTACTGTCTGCTGGGACTATGGCTACTTTACCATTCTTGTAAACATTTTCTGCATTCTTTCTAATACATTCACATCCTTTCTATAGTGAACTGCACACAATACTCCATCTGAGGTCACACAGACAAACACACACACGCTCTCACTCTCTCTCGCATACACACACTCTATCTCGCTAACACACACACACGCTCTCACTCTCTCTCACATACACACACTCTGTCTCGCTCATACACACACACACACACTCACAAATCTACGGGGTGAATCATGTCATCCAAGATGTTTGTTTATTTCCAGATACATTCTATTTTGTTTGAAAAGCACACAATTTGTATTCACAGTCAACCAGTGTGGCATCTTATAAATTCCAGCTTTTGAGAATAAAACCAGCCTGATTCCAGGTTAAAACACTGAGACAGATTCTGAACAAAGCCTCACACCTACAGTTCAGTGTCTGATCTTTCGTATTCCAATGGCTCTGCCTGTCATGACAGGCCAGCACTGGCATTGACATTATAAGCACTTTACACACCATCTAACACTCTTGGTTACCTGCACAGACTTATCATCTGACACTCCGCTCACACCAGTTGTATGATCTTTTGATTTCTCTATCTATAAACTCTGCGTCTGTGTGACCTATTCTCTCTCTGCACCTGATGAAGGGGTTGCACTCCAAAAGCTTCTGTGATTCCAATTAAACCTATTGGACTATAACCTGGTGGCGTGTGACTTCTGATGACTGGAGAATCACACTATCCTTCTCACAGTTTACAATTCTCCAAAGTCTTGCGTCATTCACAAACTTTGGAATTGCCCGTGCACACCAAGATGTGGATTATTTGTATATACCAGGATATTGATCCCTAAGAAACTCTACTGCAAACCTTCCTCCAGCTTGAAAAATTCCCAATAGCTATGACTGATATCTTTCTTCACAAGTCCGTTTTGTGGCACTGTATTAAACACCTTTTAGAAGCTCATGTATAACAGATCAACAACCTTGCCCTCATCAACCCTTTCTGCTACCTCTTCTGAAAACTACACAAGTTAAACATAATTTTCCCTTAACCCAATCCATTTGACTCTTTCAAATTAATCCATGTTCTTTCCTGTGATTACTAATACTGTACCAAACAATTGTTTCTTGACATTTCCACACTACCAAAGTTAAACTGACTAGTCTTTTGTTGCTGGGCTGAATCTTACATCTTTCTTGAATAAAGGTGTATTGTTTGCAATTCTCTCATTCTCTGACACCATTCCCAAATCCAGGGAAGATTGAAAAATTAAGCCAGGGCCTCTCCAATTTCCACTCTCACTTCCTTCAATATCCTTGGCTGTACATCATTCGATCCCAGCTTTATCACTTATGTCACTACGAGTGGTGGAAGTAAAGGTAGGTAAAGACAAAGTGTTCATTTAGCCAGATCTCTGTCTGTAACTCTCCGTTTTTGTCCTTAGTCAGCCCTACTCATGGATTTACCGGCCTTTTATTATTGATGTGCTTACAGGGGACTTTGGGATTTCCTTTTCTGTTAGCTGCCAGTCTTTTTCGTTTCATTTTTATAGGTCAGTCATTTGAGACCGAGGATATGCCTTGCAGGAGTCCCACTGGGTACTTTTTATCACTGAATGGTGAAACAGGCTCAAGGGGCTGAAGGGGCATCTTCTGTACTGAGTATAGAGTGGTAGTGTACCTACCTTTGGACCAGAAGGCCTGGGTTCAAGACCCACCTGCTCCAGAAATGTGTCATAACATCTCTCAACAGGTTAATTAAAAATATTTAAAACCTCAGGAGATGATTTCAATGATTCCTGCAAGCCATGAGTCAGTTTTAGGCTGGGCTGTAGAAGTTGCAGGGTTGTCAAGGCAACCTTGGATACCGTTCGCAGGTGATTGTAAAAAGAGCAAAAAATCAGACAAAGCCTGAGGGCCACTTTTATAAGACAGCAGCAGAGAACAAAGTATAAATAACATAACGGTGTGATGAAGGTGTCCCAATATCTGAACCAGGATACCCAGGTTCAAGTTCCAACTTCTCTAGAAGAGTGTAATGACATCTCTAATACAAAAGCTCAGCAGCTACACCACAGAAGGGGGGATGATGGCCTAGTGGTATTATCGTTAGACTATTAACCTAGAGACCCAGGAAATGTTCTGGGGATCTAAGCTCAAATCCCACCACAGCAGATGGTGGAAGTTGAATTCATTAAAACTCTGGAATTAACAGTCCAGAACAGAATAGTAATTTACCGTCACTTGTATTTTTACAAAAAAAGTGTTTACATTGCCCTACTCCAGTCCCCATGATAATAACAGAAACCAGATATTTTTAAAAAGTAGGATAAAGTCCATCTTTGTTCAATTCAGAGTACATGGCTTCCCAAGGTCGAGAAAAAGACAGGATCCACATTCTCCACTGCTGAAGAAAGCCAATGTTGAAGCTGCTGCTGAAGCAGACCACCATGCCAAGCCATTGATGACCATTGTCGATTTTTGGAAAAATACATTTGGGTCACAAATGTCCTTTAGGGAAGTAAACTGCCATCCTTACCTGGTCTGATCTCCACGTGACTCAAGGCCCACAGCAATGTGGCTGACTCTTAACTGCCCTCTGAGCAATTAGGGATGGGCAAAAAATGTTGACCTAGTCAGCGATGGTAACAATACACAGATTCAAAGAGATATACAGCATGGAACCAGACCCTTCGGTCCAACTCGCCCATGCCAACCAGATATCCTAAATAATCTAGTCCTATTTGCTAGCATTTGGCCCATATCCCTCTAAACCCTTCCCATTCATATACCCATCCAGATGCCTTTTAAATGTTGTTATTATACCAGCATCCACCACTTCCTCTGGCAGCTCATTCCATACACACACCATCCACTGCGTGAAAAAGTTGCCCTTTCACTCCCTTTTAAATCTTTCCCGTCTCACCTTAAACCAAGGCTCTCTAATTTTGGATTCCCACACCTTGAAGAGAAGACCTTGTCTATTTACCCTATTCATGCCCCTCATGATTTCATAAACCTCTGTAAGGTCACCCCTCTGCCTCCGATGCTTCAGGGAAAATCGCCCAGCCTATTCAGCCTCTCCCGATAGCTCAAACTTTCCAACCCTGGCAACATCCTCATAATCTTTTCTGAACCCTTTCAAGTTTCACAACATTCCTCCTGTAGCAGAGAGATCAGAATTGAAAGTAGTATTGCAAAAGTGGCCTAACCAATGTACTGTACAGGCACAACATGACTTCCCAACTCCTATACTCAATGCACTGACCAATAAAGACAAGCGTACCAACTGCCTTCTTCACTACTCTATCTACCTGCAACTCCACTTTCAAGGAACTATGAACCTGCACCCCAAGGTCTCTTTGTTCAGCAACACTCCCCAGAACCTTACCATTAAGTGCATAAGTCCTGCCCTGATTTGCCTTTCCAAAATGCAGCACCTCACACTTATCTAAATTAGACTCCATCTACCACTCCTGGGCCCATTAGCCCAACTGATCAAGCTCCTGTTGTACTCTGAGTTAACCTTCTTCACTGTCCACTACACCTCCAACTTTGGTGTCATCTGCAAACTTACTAACCATACCCCCCATGTTCACATCCAAGTCATTTATATAAATAATGAAAAGCAGTGGACCCATCACCGATCCTTGTGGCACACAGCTGGTCACACGTCTCCAGTCTAAAAAGCATGCCTCCATTGCCACTTTCTGACTTCTACCTTTGAGCCAGTTCTGTATCCAAATGGCTAGTTCTCCCCCTATTCTGTGAATGAATTAAAAAAATCCTTATGGCTTAGAAAGATTACAAATCCTTACACATTGATAGTATTTATAAAAGAGGGTTAATTGATGAGTACTAAATTGTCTGGCATGAATTGGAAGGCCACACATACTTATCTGAACTCGGGCTTTTAAAGTAAAGAAGGAGCTATGCTTTTGCCATTGCAAAGCCAGATAAACACAAGTATGGAAAATATCCATTGCAAATGGGGGCGCAAAGAGACAATAATTTAGGCCTGTCTGAAGAGAACAAGGGAGATCCTGCTAAGATATGGAGCATGCTGGGGAATCACCTTCATGTAACTTTAGGATTCACCATTTCAAACTGATGTTTTACAGGCAATAGTACAAGCATCAATTTATTGGTTGGCAGATCATGCTGTGACAAGGACAGGAACTGTGATTTCTCAGAGGCTGTAATGTCTGAGTGGATAATGGAGCTAGTTATAACTTCAACATGTATTGAAGTTTTTCAAAAAAACTTCTTAAAAGAGGTTAACATCAGCACATTGCTAAAAGTATGACATAAGTGTGTCAGAGGCTGACAGACTGGAACCATTGTAACCAGATAACGACATCTACAAGTGCTGCAGTATATACACAGTGTCCAGGAGACAGAAAACAAGCAAGTTGTGTGGAAGTACAATCCGTTGCACCCACTGCAAAACTGTCCTGTATTCCACAATCTTTGCAAGTTAGGTGACATAAAAAGATACCGGGCCCCTCTCTGCGAGAAAACTGGTTCCAGAGATGCAACCGGGCACAAGCAAAGAAAGTGTGAGTGCGGCATGCTGACAGGGAGGTTGTGTGTGCCTGAGGTTAGTGCAAGAACTGACCAGAATCAAGGTTCAGTGTGGAGCGACATTCAATAAAATGGCAAACAGACTTCTACATTGTGAATGTGACACATTGTGTGGATGAAGACAAATAGATAAATTTTTTGCTGCTATTAATATCATATGCTCAAAGGAAATCAGCAAACATATGCTCAAAAACCAAAGTCAATATGGGAATGAGAGAAGAACCTTACCAGTTGGAATCCTGAAAGATATGTACTGAGATCTTTGGAAGTTAAGGACAACTTATAGCAGCAAAATTAACTGGGAAGTGCATCTTTGGTACATTCAAAATACATTCATCTCATCATGAAATGAAGCTATATCAATTCTCTATAGAAACCACGTGTATTTTACCTGCTGACACGAGCAGACCAGCAATTTACCGGTGTGTGGGGAGTTCAACGTTGTGATTTTTCACGAGATCACCAAGACACCAGCTGTGGCAGTAATGGGCAAGAATATTTGCATTAGGTCAGTCCAGGACTTACAACCAAGGTTTTAAAACAGATTCAATATGAAATTTCAAAGGGGATGCTCTACTGCACTTCAGAGATGATGCAATTCCAACAACCTTCCCAGAAAGAGCAGTTACAAGAGAAGCTTAAGAGTGGGGTTGGCTAATACAGAACGTAATGGTTTTATCCAGTGTGATCTACTTTTTGTTGTTCATTGAAGGATCTCCCTCTTTCCCAATGTCTATCCCTCACAGAATGAAATTGCTGTTGGAAGCTAGATTTTGATTTATGCACTAATGCGTATTCATCTCCGCAGCTTTTCTCGCTGTTTTAACTCTCTGTTCCTCAACATGAGTTCTTATCATTTCTGGAAGTGAGTTTATAAAACTCCTCCAGCAGAATAATATCTCTAAGGTCCTCATATGTCTCTTCTATCTTTAACACTCTCATCCATCTATTGAAGTTGCTCTGTTTAATTCTTTCAAACTCGATACAAGTCTGATCTGAGATAACAAGCATGGGGCTGGATGAACACAGCAGGTCAAGCAGCA
>JAHRHZ010000156.1:1830322-1841196 GCA_024137785.1 Ginglymostoma cirratum | reverse complement strand
TGTTACACATAGCCCTCAGTCACAGACCAGGCCTCAGTGTTACACATGGCCCTCAGTCACAGACTAGGCCTCAGTGTTACACATGGCCTTCAATCACAGACCAGGCCTCAGTGTTACAGAAAGCCCTCAATCACAGACCAGGCTTCAGTGTTACACATAGCCCTCAGTTAAAGACCAGGCCTCAGTGTTACACATGACCCTCAGTCACAGAAGAATGAAAGGTGACTTGCAGAGTAGTTCCATCTTAGAGTAGGATGATAGGTCGGCACAACTTCATGGGCTGAAGGGCCTGTACTATGCTGAACTGTTCTATGTTCTAGATCATTTGGCCCCTCAACTCTGTACCACCAAAAATATATGCTGCCTACACTTTCCTGCACTAAGCCCATGATTCCTTGCTTCTGATCTGCTCTTCCACAGTATTTACCTGATGAATCCAGTTCAATTTCTGGTTAATGGCAACCCTGAGACTGTCGATAGCGGGAGATTCAGCAATGGGAACGCCATTGAATGTCAAGGGGGAACAGTTACATTGTCTCTTGTCGGAGATGTGAATATTACTTTCCACTTGTCAGCCCAAGCCTGGATATCTGTCTTGCTGTACTTGGACATGGACTACTTCCAAATCTGAGGAATTGTAAATAGCACTGAACACTGTGCAATAATCAGAGAACATACCCCCCTTGTGATCTTATGATGGAGGGAAGATCATTGATGAAGCAGCTGAAGATGGTTGGGTCTATAATATGACCCAAGGAACTCCCACAAAGATGTCCTGGAGCTGAGCTGGATGATCTCTATCATCGTTCTTTGTGCCAGGTACGACACCAATCAGCAGAGAGTTTTCCCTTGATTCCCATCGACACTGGCTTTGCCAGGACAATTTTAGTGCCGCAGTTGTTCAACTGCAACCTTGATCTCAAGGCTAGCTTTTGCAGTACTCAATGCTTGCAACTGTTTTTGATAGCACGTGGAGTGAATCGAATTGGCTGGAGATCTGTGATGCTGAGATCACTGGGAGAGGTAGAGATGGATCATCCACTCCACATGTTTGGTTGAAGATTTTTGCAAATGCTTTAAAAAGATCTTTTGCACTGATGCATTGTGCACCTCACCAATGAGAATGAGGATATTGTGGAGGTTCCTCTAATGAGTAGTTTACAACTGGATGTGGCAGGGCTGCAGAGCTTATCCGTTGGTTATGGGAGTGCTCAGCTCTATTGCTTTCTGCTTTTGTTGTTTAGCACTCAAGTAGTCCTGTGACGTAGCTTCAGATTGACCTCACCTTTAGGTAGATCTGATGCTCTTCTGGCGTGCTGTTTTGCACTCCTCCTCACACCAGGGTTGATCACCTGTCTTTGCAGATTACATTTGAGTACAATTCAACTGCTGCTAATGGCCCACAGCATTTCTTGGATGCCCAGCCTTGAGTTGCTAGAAGACAGCAAGGACTGCAGGTCTTGAAGAAGGGTGTAAATCCAAATTTCCTGCTTCTCTGATGCTGCCTGACCTACTGTGTTCCTTGAGTTGCTAGATCTGTTTGAAGCCCATTTCAGTTAGTTCGGTGATAGTGCCATACAACATGATGGACAGCATCCTCAAGGTGAAGATGGGACTGTCTCCATAAGACTGTACAATGGCCACTCCTACAGATACTGTCAGAGACAAATCAATGGAAAGGATGAGCTCAAGTACGTTTTTCAGAAACAAAAAACAGAAGTTGCTGGAACAGTTCAGCAGGTCTGGTAGCATCCGTGAAGAAAAAGATCAGAGTTAATGTTCTGAGGAAGGGTCACCAGACTGAAACATTAACTCTGATTTTTTTTCTTCACAGATGCTGCCAGACCTGCTGAGCTTTCCCAGGAACTTCTGTTTTTGTTTCTGATCTACAGCATCTGCAGTTCTTTCGGTTTTTAGCAAGTATGTTTTTCTCACTTGTTGGTTCCCCCACCACCTGCAGCAGACCCAATCTAGCAACAATGTCCTTTAGGATTTGACCAGTTTGGTCAGAGGCGATGTTGCCAAGCAATGCTTGATGATGGACATTGAAATCTCGCACTCACTGTTAATTCTACGCTCCTGTCAGTTCTTCCTTGAAGTGAAGTTCAAAATGGAGGAGCACAGAGTCATCAGCTGAGATTTGGAGATGGGCAGGATGATGAGCAGAAGGTTTCCTTGTCCATGTTTGACCTGATGAAATGAGATGATTCTCACAGCAACTCCCTCCTTACTGTGTCATTGTGCTGCTATCTCTGCTGGGTCTGTGTTGTTGGTGGAACAGAACTTTACAAGGCACAAGTCAGGAATGTGACAGAATACTCCACTTACCTGGATGGGTACAGCCCCTGTACCCATCCAGGTAAGCTGACTTGATTGGCTCTTCATCCGCAAACACGGATTCCCTCCACCACAGCTGCTCAGTAGCAGCAGTGTGTACCATCTACATGATGTTAAAAAATCTAAAAATTAAGAATTAAACTGGGCAGATGACAAGGCACCAGAAGCAACAATGACAAACAGCCCTGTTGACCCTGCAAAATCCTCCTTCCTGACATTTGGGGGCTAGCACTAAAATTGAGAGAGCTATCTCAGATACATTCAGCAACAGCCTGACAAAGATTGTATCTTGAAGCCAATAGCCCAGACATCACCATCACCTCCCTGAGTGTATTTTTTTGTTCATTTGTGAGTTCTGGTTGTCCCTAGTTGCCCTTGAGAAGGTGGTTGTGAGCTGCCTTCTCGAACCGCTGCAGTTCATGTGCTGTACGGAGACCGACAATGCCCTGGAGAAAAGAATTCCAGGATTTTGACACAGCGACACTGAAGGAACAGTGATATATTTCCAAGTCAGGAGGGGCTTGGAGGCGTACTCGGATGACATTGTGGTATATCTGCTGGCCTTATCCTTCTAGATGGAAGTTGGTTGCTGGTTTGGAAGATGCGGTCTAAGGATCTTTGACAAATTTCTGCAGTGCATCTTGTAGATTGTATCCAATGTTGCTACTGAGCGTCAGTGGTAGATGGAGTGGAGGCTTGTGGATGTGGTGCCAATCAAGCGGGCTACTTTGTCCCGGATGGTGTCAAGCTTCTTGAGTGTTGTTGGAGCAGAGTTTTCCCCCAACTCCCATTGATTCCAATTTTGTGCAGACTCCTGAATGCCACACTTGGTCGAATGCAGCCTTGATATAAAGAGCTGTCATTCTCAACCCACTCCTGGTATTCAGCACTTTTGTCCAAGTTTGAAGCAAGGCTGTAATGAGGTCAGGAGCTGAGTGGGCCGGTCCCAATAGCTGCTGCGGTGGGGTTTGAACCTTGGTTCCCGAAGCATTTCCTCAGTCACTGGTTTACAATGTCTAGCAATAATACCACCATGGTTTTTTGGCAAGTGCACAAAGCTCCTACCAGTTTCCATAGGGAGAGATCATATGCTAAAGGGAAGAACGGCTAGATTGATGGTGTACACACAAGTTCTTTCTCTCAGTGAGGTTGGACCACACACTCCTCCTCTTTTTTCCACCCACTTCACTCCAGCAATAACCCCTCCTCCCATTCTCAATGTTAGTTCTTCATTGAGCTAAAAGGGGCCACAAAATGTCTTGGTATTGAGGAGGCCAAAAGGACAGATCGACGGACCTAATCAAGGAGTTGGGGAAGGTAGAGTGGAGAAATATTGGCAAGCGTCTGAGGCTACTATCAATGGTCCTGCCACAGGAGGCTCATGGAACTCAAACACAGTCCAGGATGCTTTACGTGTTATATCAATTGGAGAAGACAGCAATCTTCCTTGAAAACTAAAGGAGTTTGGTAAAATCAGTTGGGCCGTCTGCAATATAGCGTTTTTGAGCTGTGCGGAGCCTCTGACTGGACACTAATTTTAAACCTGGATAAATCTGTTGTTTGGTTTTGTTTAATAGTGCACTTAGGAACACTACTTACCTCAATGGTGTTAGACTCAGAGTTCCGATAGATTCTCCAAATCCTGAGAAAAGAATCCTCAGCTCCTGACAGCAGCTATTTGGAAACAGAGATGTTACCACATGGTGAAGTGAACTGGCAAATTACGTTGCAGATTATATAAACAGAGGTGCAGCAGCAGACATTTAAGGTGATTCTTTCTTATTCATTCATGGGATGAGGAGGGGGAAGAGTTGGCCTAGTGGTATTATCATTGGACTGTTAATCCAGAGACCCAGATAATGTTCTGGGGACCCGGGTTTGAATCCCGCCACGGCAGATGGTGGAATTTGAATTCAATAAATATCTGGAATTAAGAGCCTATCAGTTTCACTGATGCCCTTTAGGGAAGGAATCTGTCATCCTTACCCATTCTGGCCCACATGTGACTCCAGACCCACAACAATGTGGTTAACTCTGAACTGCCCTCTAGGCAAACAGGGCAACAAACGCTGCCTGGCCAGCAACGCCCTCATCCCATGAATAAATAAAAAAAGGGCATCGCGAACTAGGCCAGCATTTATTGCCCATCCCTAATTGCCAAGACAGCAGTTAAGACTCAACCACTTCAGAATATGTAAAACAGTGTAATGAAAGGGAAGAACTTTAAAATACAGCACTGGTTACTATACTTAAGGATTTTTTTAAAAAATTGGTCAGACAGGCCTTCTGTAATACTAATTCAGTATGTGTCAGAGGGTAGGGGGTCCCAGAGTGTTCATGGAAGACTGAGTTTTTTCAGTACTGTAAATCCGAGAACTACGGATACTGAAAATCAGAAATCAGCAGGTGTGGCAGTATCTATGGAGAGGAAGCAGAGTTAACTTTTCAAGTCCAGTGACCCTTCTTCAGAACTGAACCTGCTGAGTTTTTCCAGCAATTTCTGCTCTTGTTATTGTTTATACTGCAGTGGTTTACGATAAATGGAATGAACATTGAGGGATATGAGCTTATTTTTGACTCAGGATAATCAAGGATTAAATGTAGATTAGTAAACCCAGAGCCAGGATATCTTTGGGCAATTCAGTGAAGACCTGAAGCAAAAAGGATATTTTTCCTAGAAAACAGCAGAACAGTCAGCAAAAGTCCAGTTACCATAGTAGAAAAGTTTAAATTTTGCAACTCCTAGGGTAAGAGATCTGCAGGTTATTAAAAAGTTGAGAAAGCTAAGAATATCTAAGCTATCAGTTTGGAGAGTATTTATCCATGACGACTTTACAGTTCACGGGACAGAACATGGGAGAATCAGCTGCACAAACTGAAAGGTGTTATAAAGAGAGGGTAATTTCCCTGGCAATGAATCACTGAAAAGTGATGGTTTTGGGGAATAAATTGAAACTTTGTTTTGCTGGTGTTTTGAAGATTCCTTTTCTGATGGTGTCATCTATGTAACTTGGTTTTTTGTTCTCATCTTTTGTGATATAAACTTCTAGTCTGTTCTACTGTTAAAGAAGTCTGAAGCCTCATGTAACTATGTTTCAGTGACAAACATGTTAACCAAGTTAAAAAAAAACATGATTTATCAGGCCAGATTTCATTCTGGATTCTGACGTGTCCAATAGTACCTTCAACTGGGATCATAAGCATCGATTTATTCTGACAAGAAAGAAAAATTCCAAAGTATACTGCCTTCAATTCTGGTCTCCCTTCTATAGGAAAATTGTTGTTAAACTTGAAAGGATTCAGAAAGGATGTTGCCAGGACCAGAGGATTTGAGTTATAGGGAGAGGCTGAATCGGCTGGGGCTATTTTCCCTGAAACATCGGAGACGGAGGGGTGACCTCATAGAGGTTTATAAAATCATGAGGGGCATGGATAGGGTGAATTGTCAAGGTCTTTTTCCCAGAGTAGGGGAGTCCAAAACTAGAGAATATAAGTATAAGGTGAGGGAGGAAAGACTTAAAAGGGATCTAAGGGGCAACGTTTTCACACAGATGGTGGTGAAAGTATGAACCGAGCTGTTAGAGGAAGTGGTAGAGGCTGGTACAGTTGCAATGTTTAAAAGGTATCTGGATGAGTACATGAATAGGAATGGTTTAGAGGGATGTAGGCAAATGGGACTAGATCAGTTTAGGATATCCGGTCAGCATGGACGAGTCGGACCGAAGGTCTGTTGCTATGCTATATTACTCTATGACTGAAATTGAATACAAAAGTATGAACTGAATACAAAAGTCTATGGTTCAGTTATACAGGACACTGGTGAAATTACATCTGGAATTCCATAGACAGTAGTCGTCTCCTTATTGAAGGAAGGGTGTAACCGCATTGGAAGCAGTTTGGAGAAAATTCACCAGACCAACTCCTGGAATGGCTAAGTTGGCTTATGAGGAAAGGTTGGTCAAGGTAGACTCATATCCACTGGAGTTTAGAAAAGGACCTTGATCGATTAATTTAAGATTCTGAGGAGCCTTGACAGGATGGCTGTAGAAAGGAGATGTCTTCTTATGGGAAAAGCTAGAAATAGGGAATCACATTTAAATATAAGCAGTCATTCATTTAAAACAGAGGTAAGAAAAACTGCTTATAGAGGGTCATGAGTCTTTGGTACTGTCTTTCACAAAAGATGGTACAAGCAGAGCCTGAATCACTTTAAGGCGGCGGTAGATAAATTCTTGATAGGAAATGGAGTAATAGGTTATCAAGAGTAGTGCAGTAATTAGCAATAATCTACTTGAACTGCAGAGCAGGATGAAAAGGTCAATATAAACAATCTAACTCCTTAAGGTAACCAAGTAGCAGTGAGAGAAAGCATGCAGCCTGTCAGTGTCATGCAGAACAAGCAGAGCTCCAAAGAAGTTTATGGATACCTTGCCACTTTCAGATGCCATGTCAACAGCACAGATCCAGCGCGCATGACCATTCACCTCCACATGCACTGTACCAGTCACTGCATCATAAATCAGGATCTGGCCACTCCCATACCCAGCTGCAATGATCCCACTCCACATCTTCACAGATGAGCAAGGGCTTCTGGGAACAGACAATAATTGGCTAGTTAGTCTTGATGGTTCAGTAGTTTGCCACAATCTCCTGCAATATGATTGACTCTTAACTGCCTTCATGGCAATTAGGGATGGGCAATAAATGCTGGCCAAGCCAGTATCCAAACCCCATGAATTAATTAAAAAAAGCTAAACAGAAATACAAATATACAAGTTAGGAACAGGCCATTCGGCCCCTTGAGCTTGCTCTGCCATTTAATAAGCTGATGTTAGTGTGGTCTTAAATCTCCTTTCCTACCTTTGCTCGATACCCATTGATTTTCTCGTTCATCAAAGAAACTTGCAGTGTGTGGGAATAAAGGTACATGCACGCCAGACCTCGTGAAGATGTCACAGTGAACTAGCTGTGTTTCATGACAAAGAAAAACTCACATCTTAGTATAATGGGATTTAAACTCTCAAGGTCTGGGAAACTGGTCCAGTATTTGAAATACGGAGCATTCATAAAGTCAGAAGTTAGAACCCCTACAGTGTGGGAACAAGCCATTCGGCCCAACAAGTCTGCACTGACTCTTCGAACAGCATTCCACCCACACTCATACCCTCTATCCTATCCCTGTTACCCTGCATTTCCCATGGCTAATCCACCTAACCTACACATCCTTGGACTGTGGGAGGAAACTGGAGCATCCGGAGGAAACCCATGCAGACACACAGAAAATATACAAACTCCACACAGGTCTCTGGCATTGTGAGGCAGCAGTGTTATCCACTGAGCCACTGTGCTGCCCCAAACGCAGCAACTCTCAGAATCCACGGGCTCAGTGCAGACTCATGGCTGTTGCAGTGGAGGGGAGTGTGGGTTCCTGGCATTGTCTGCATCCATCACAGATTCATGGAGGCAGAGGCAGCTTTAGGCCCAGTACCAGTGGCATTGGCAGCTGCTGCATCGGCAAGGTGGGCCTGAAGCGGATTCATGGCGGCGGTGGGGTCGAGTTTGGGCTAGTGCAGTCCCCAGCAGCATCGGTGGCGTCTGCACTGATGATGTCCAGTGAGGACGCATAGTGGCAAGTACCTCAGTGGTGGTGAGATGGCACCGAAGAGTGGCAACTTTTGTTCCAGTGACGATGGCAAGGCAAAGGGGACTTGTGCCTTATCACCAGGCTCATGACCCATGGTGGAGCATTTAACAAGAAGGACTTTTTCTTTATTTTTCTGCCTTCGTATTCTACGTTTTGGTTTATTTTTTCTGTGGTTTGAGACGGCACCAGAAAGTCGCAACACTATATAACACTTTTAACAGCATTTTGTGACAAAATACATGTGACACAAAATAAATCAAATCAAGTTATCAAATAACTTTGTGTTTCTCCATTAGTTTGTACACTGACTGCTGGAGTGAGACAAGAAAAAGACATCACTTACCCATAAGCTGCAATCTTGTGCATTAATTTAAAATCTTTCCCCGATTTCCAGATACACAAGACCCCAGAGTCATCAGCTGTCACTAGATCTGCAACACACTCCTACAGAAGGAAACCAACATCAATGATTCTCAGGGTGACATTTTATTATTGGATACTTGGGAAAAAATGAGATAGGAGAAAACCCCGGATCAGATTTGCAATACACCTGTGCCGTGAGCCTTGCTTAAAGTGCCACACCAGACTTCCCATACAGTGCACACTCTGATCCAATCCAATTGTACCTCAAACACCTTCAGCAATGGCTTGGCTTCCCAGAAAATAACTTGTATTTCTTTTTAAAATTTCTTTTATAGACTAACAAAGGAAGGCCCAACTAAAACCAAGGAGGCTGTGCAAAGAAGTAGCTGCAATTTTAAAAAAAGTCCTGTTTATTGGAATACTTTGTGAATCATACAATTTTGTGTTTTTCTTGGAGTAGTGAGAATAAAAGCAAAACCATGGAGCCAATGGCTTATTAACTAAGGGACAACAATGTTTTGATTGGCTCCTGACCAGATGGCCACAGCTTGAATGTAGTTAGTGCAGTGGAAAACTTCTCAAGAAAGCATCAAAAACATCCAGGGCTCTAGCCTTTGCAGAAGTACCAGAAGGTCTCCAGAAACAGCTTGTTTTCTTTCACTCACCTTTTTATGCAAAACCCAATCGAGACGTCAAAAGATTTGAAAAGATAAATTCTCAACCAGAGAATGAAAAAGTGCATAGGGGTGCAAACAATCTTGTGACAACAGTAAGGAACTAAAAGGAATGAATAAATTCTGACAGAAACAACTCATAAACACCTGAGATTCGGGCTCATACAATTGAACTGTGCTTCCATGATTTCCCCACCCTTGATTATCCATGTCTTGTCTGTTTGTAAAAAGAAATTAATTTTAAACTATAGAGGGCCAAGTTAGCAATTTGTGTTTCTTTTCTTCATCAAAACCCAGTATGGTTTGACTTGGGGCTAGTGGCTCCAACAGTTATCAGTCCCAAAACGCATAGGAACTTAGGTGGCCACTCAACCCATTGAGACTGCTCCACCATTCAATACCGTCATGGTTGATCAAACACTTCAGTTTCTTTTACCCACCCCAACCCCATATCCCTGTACACCACTGGAAATCGGAAATCTATTAGCCTCTAACTTAAGCATATTCAATGATCAAGCTTCCATTGCCCTCCTTGATAAGAATTCCAAAGGTTCACAACCCTCTGAGTAAAAGTAAATTCTCCTCATCTTGGAGATGCTGTTATTTACAACTGGAGAATTAAAGGCTATGCTGCCTATTTCATGCCAGAGTTAAGGACATCTCATCTAGGCTGAACATGAAGCTGGAGACGAGGGATCCATTTGTTGTCATCCATGTTGGGACTATTTACTTGAATGAATGTAGAATTTGGGATGAAATGAAGAATTTCGCTGCAAAAATGGAGGTTAATGGGCAATAACCATTATTGTGACATGGTCACAAGGGGATTGAAGTTTGGAACAGAACATTCAGGGGTATGTGACCTTTCGAAAGAGGTGGCAGGAAGGAAAGAATGGTGCTGTGGCCTTATTAGTACAAGATGGAATTAGTACAATAGCAAGAAAAGATCTTGGATCAGAAGATGTAGAACCCATATGGGTCGAAATTATATAAGAAATTATAAGGGAAAGTCAACACTGGTCATTGTCGTCTAAAGGCTCTGTTATACAGTGGGGCAGAGAACAAATCAGAAGATAATGAGAAATTAGAGATAATATCCAATCCAAGCAAGAAGCATACAGATTGGCCAAGAAAAATAATTTGTCTCAGGATTAAGAGCAGTTTAGAATTCAGCAAAGAAGGACCAAAAGATTGATTAAGAAGGGGAAAATACAGTGCGAAAGTAAGCTTGAAGGGAATATAAAGATTGATACTAAGAGCTTCTATAGGTACGTGAAGAGAAAGCGATTGGTGAAGACTATGTAGGTCCTCTACAGACAGAAATGGGGCGATGGAGATAAGAGGGAACAAAGAAATGGCTGAGCAACTGAATCAACGGAGATAACAAGGTGTGGAGCTGGATAAACACAGCAGGCCAGGCAGCATCAAAGAACAAAAACAAAGAAAACTTACAGCCCAGGAACAGGCCCTTCGGCCCTCCAAGCCTGTGCCGATCCAAATCCACTGTCTAAACCTATCGCCCAATTCCTAAGGATCTGTATCCCTCTGCTCCCCACCTACTCATGCATCTGTCCAGACGCACCTTAAATGAATCTACCGTGCCTGCCTCTACTACCTCTGCTGGCAACGCGTTCCAGGCACCTACCACCCTCTGTGTAAAGTACTTTCCCCGTGTATCCCCCTTAAACTTTTCTCCTCTCACCTTGAACGCATGACCCCTCATTACTGAATCTCTCACCCTGGGAAAAAGCTTATCTCTATCAACCCTGTCTATACCCTTCATGATTTTGAAGACCTCAATCAGGTCCCCCCTCAATCTCCTTTTTTCTAATGAAAACAATCCTAACCTACTCAAC
>JAHRHZ010000156.1:1797934-1829922 GCA_024137785.1 Ginglymostoma cirratum | reverse complement strand
CCTCCCTTGTCCGCGGGTTTTATGGTGAGGTTGGGATTGGAGCGGAGGGAGTGGAGGGCTGCACGTTCTGCGGGGGAGAGGTTGGAGTGTTTGAGAGGGGTAGAGAGGTTGAGGCGATTGATGTCTCGACGGCAGTTGGAGATGAAGAGGTCGAGGGAGGGTAGGATTTCACAAGCTTCAAAATCTCCCCTCCCCCAACCGCATCCCAAAACCAGCCCAGCTCATCTCCACCTCCCTAACCTGTTTTTCCTCTCACCCCAAGCCACACCCCCATCTCCTATCTACTAACATCATCCCGACCCCTTGACCTGTCCGTCCTCCCTGGACTGACCTATCTCCTCCCTACCCCCCTACCTACACTCACCTTTACTGGCTCCATCCCTGCCTCTTCGACTTGTCTGCCTCCTCTCCACCTATCCTCTCCTCTATCCATCCTCTATCCGCCTCTCCCTCTCTCCCTATTTATTTCAGAACCCTCTTCCCCTCCCCCATTTCTGATGAAGGGTTTAGGCCCGAAACGTCAAGTTTTCCTGCTCCTATGGTGCTGCTTGACCTGCTGTGCTCATCCAGCCCCATGCTTGTTATCTCGGACAGGTCAAGGAGGCGGGGATGGAGTCAGTAAAGGTGTGTAGGTAGGAGTTGGGATGGGGGTTGGTCAGTTGAGGAAAGACGGACAGGTCAAAGAAGCAGGGACGACGTTAGTAGGTGGGAATTGGGGTGGGGATTGGTCAGTGAGGAGGAGCGGATAGGTGGGAGAAAAGACGGACAGGTCAAGGAGGCAGGGACGAGCTGGGCTGGTTTTGGGATGAGGTCGGGGGTGGGGAGATTTTGAAGCTTGTGAAGTCCACATTGAGACCATTGGGCTGCAGGGTTCCCAAGTGAAATATGGGGTGCTGTTCCTGCAACCTTCAGGTGGCATCATTGTGGCACTGAAGGATGCCTAGGATGGACATGTTGTCGAAGGAGTGGGAGGGGGAGTTGAAGTGGTTCGCAACTGGGAGGTGCAGTCGTTTGTCACAAACCGAGCGCAGGTGTTCCACAAAGCGATCTCCAAGCCTCCGCTTGGTTTTCCCAACGTAGAGGAGGCCACCTCGGGAACAGCGGATAAACATTAGCAGATGTGCAGGTGAACATCTGTTTAATTTGGAAGGTTTTCTTGGGTCCTGGGATAGGGGTGTCGGGGGAGGTGTGGGGGCAGGTGTAGCACTTCCTGCGGTTGCAGGGAAAAGTGCCGGGGGGTGGTGGGGCTGGTGGGGAGTGTGGAGCGGACGAGGAAGTCACGGAGAGAGTGGTCCCCCCGGAAGGCAGATAAGGGTGGGGAAGGTAAAATGTCCTCGGTAGTGGGGTCAGATTGCAGGTGGCCGAAGTGGCGGAGGATGATGCGTTGGATCCGGAGGTTGGTCAGGTGGTACGTGAGGACAAGGGGGATTCTATCTCTGTTGTTATTGCGGGGAGGGGGTGTGAGGGATGAGTTGCGGGAAACGGGAGAGATGCGGTCGAGGGTGTTTTCGACCACTGTGGAGAAGAAATTGCGGTCCTTGAAAAACAAGGATATCTAGGATGTCCGGGAGTGGAATACCTCATCTCAGGAGCAGATGCAGTGGAGGCGAAGGAATTGGGATTAGGGGATGGCATTCTTGCAGGAAGGTGGGTGAGAGGAGGTGTATTCTCAGTAGCTGTGGGAGTCAGTAGGCTTGAAATAGATATCAGCTTTCAGGTGGTTGCTCGAAACAGAGAGGTCCAGGAAGGAGAGAGAGGTGTCAGAGATGATCCAGGTGAACTTAAGGTGTTAGTAAAATGGATGAACTGTTCGAGCACGAGGTGGCGCCAATACAATCATCGATATAACGGAGGAAGAGGTGGGGGATGGGGCCATTGTAGCTGCAGAAGAGGGATTGTTCCACGTACCCTACAAAGAGGCAGGCATAGCTTGGGCCCATGTGGGCACCCATGGCCACCCCCTTTGTCTGTAGGAAGTGGGGGGAGTTGAAGGAGAAGTTGTTAGTGGTAAGGACGAGTTTGGCTAAGCAGATGAGGGTGTTGATGGAGGGGGAACTGATTGGGCCTGCAGGAGAGGAAGAAGCGGAGGGCTTTTAGGCCATCTGCATGGGGAATGCAAGTATATAGGGACTGGACATCCATGGTGAAGATGAGGTGTTGAGGACCAGGGAATCGGAAGTTTTGGAGAAGTGGAGGGTGTGGGTGGTGTCACAGACGTAGGTGGGGAGTTCCTGGACCAGCAGGGAGAAAATGGAGTCAAGATAAGTGGAGATAAGTTCAGTGGGGCAGGAGCAGGCAGAGACAATGGGTCGATCAGGGCAGTCGGGTTTGTGGATTTTGGGAAGGAGATAGAAATGGGCGGTGCAGGGTCCAACTGAATACATACCTTGGTTCTGTCTTCACAAAAGAGGACACAACTCAGATACCAGAAATGTTGGAGAATGCAAGATTTAGTGAGAGGGAAGAATTGAGGGAGATCAACGTTAGTAGAGAGTGGTGCTGAGAAAATTGATGGGATTGAAGGCAGATAAATCCCCAGGGCCTGGTAATCTACATCCCGGAGTATTTAAAGAAGTAGCTCGAGAAATAATGGATGTACAAATGATGTCAGAGTAAAAGATCCTTCTTAAATAATGGGGTTACATTCGCTAACTTCAAGTCTGCAGGAATCATCTCAGGTTCTGTAGAATTTTAAAAGATATCAGGTCCTGGGGGCTTATCAACTTTCAGTCCTGTTAATTTCTTCAGTACAATCTTCTTACTATTGCTAACTTCCTTCAGCTCCTCATTTTCCCTAGTCATCTTGATCTATAGTTCTGGAAGATTCCTTGCATCTTCTCTAGTGAAAATGGACACAAATTAATCATTTAGCTTTCTGTTATTTCTTTATTCCCCATTATAAAGTCTCCTAATTCCTGCCTGCAGCAAACTATTTGCTTCAGTCAAAAATTTCCTTTTCACCACTGTTTTGGCTAGGACATCAACACCAATTTCATTAGCTGAGTGCATAAGCTGGAATCCCCAGCCACATGACAAACTGGTTTCTTTGAACGAGCTTGAATATATAGTTTTTAACTTTTTAACTCAGTCTACTAAGAACACCAGAAGAGAAAGAAGCTCCTAGCCTAGCCGGCATCTGCTTCTAACTCAATTTCTCCAATACTTGGTTAGAAACAAAAAAATTGCAGATGCTGGAATCCAAGGTAGAGAAACAGGAGGCAGGATGAACCAGCAGGCCAGCCAGCATCTGGAGGAAAGGAGCAGTCAATGTTTTGCATATTACCCTTCTTCAGGACTGAATGTGGGGTAGGGGGAATGGCAGAAAAAGAGGTGGGGGGCTGGGGTAAGAGCCCTTCCAGTCCTGAAGAAGGGTTGGATGGACTGGGTTCGTTTTCACTAGAATGCAGAAGTTGAGGGGCGATCTGGTAGAAGTTATTAAGATTGTGAATGGCATGGGTAGAGTGGAAACTAGGAATCAGTACAGTGTGGAGCTGGAGGAACACAGCAAGTCAGGCAGCATCAGTCCTGACGAAGGGCCCTGACCCGAAATGTCGACTCTCCTGCTCCTCTGATGCTGCCTAACCTGCTGTATTCCTCCAGCTCCACACTATATTGACTGACTCCAGCATCTGCAGTTCACACTACCTCTGAAAAGTATGAGGCTTTTTCCCAGGGTGAAGGGGTCAATTACTAGAGGACACAGGTTCAACGTGCAGGGGGGTGGGGAAAGTTTAAAACAGATGTGCGAGGCAAGTTTTTCACACGAAGGGTGATGAGTGCCTGGAACGTGCTGCCAGAGGAGGTGGTGGAAGCAGACACAATAGCAGCATTCAAGAATAACCTGGATGAGCATGTGAATAGGAAGGCAATAGAGGGATATGGATCCGGTAAGACTAGAAGACAGTTCTAGTATGGAAGGGCAAAATTTGTTGGCGCAAGTTTGAAGGGCCAAAGGGCCTGTCCCTGTGCTATATTATTCTTTGAGGTGACCAGAACTGCACACAGTACTTCAGTTGTGGCCTGATCAATGCTCTGTACAACTCTAAGATTACCTTCTTGCTCTTATACTCTCGTACTCTATGCAACAACTAATGAAAGCAAGCGTCCCATTTGCCTTCTTAACAATCCTATTCACATGCTCTGCCAACTTCAGGAACCTGTGAATAATTACTCAAAATCCTTCTGTTCCTCTAAGATACCTAATGTCCCGCCATTCATTAAATACTCCCTTGGCTTGTTTCTTTGTCCAAAGTGCATCACCTTGCACTTACCAGGGTGAACTACAATCTGCCAATGGCCTGCCCATCTAACTCCACTCACTTTAAAACTATGCCCCCTCGTAATGGCTATCTCCACCCGAGGAAAAAGTCTCTGGCTGTCCACTCTATCTATACCTCTGATCATTTTGTACACCTCTATCAAGTCACCTCTCATCCTTCGTCGTTCTAAAGAGAAAATCCCTAGCTCTCTCAACCTTTTCACGTAAGACCTTCCCTCCATTCCAGGCAACATCCTGGTAAATCTCTTCTGCACCTTTTCCAACGCCTCCACATCTTTCCTGTAATGAGGCGACCAGAACACTCCAGACGTCGCCGAACCAGGCTTTTGTATAGCTGGAGCATAACTTCACGGCTCTTGAACTCGATCCCTCTATTAATGAAAGCTAACACACCATACACCTTCTTAACAACTCTATCCACCTGGGTGGCAGCTTTCAGGGAAATGTGAACATGAACCCCAAGATCCCTCTGCTCCTCCACACTGCCAAGAATCTTTCCATTAACCCTGTATTCTGCTTTCAAGTTTGTCCTTCCAAAATGAATCACCTCACACTTTTCAGGGTTAAACTCCATCTGCCACTTCTCAGCCCAGCTCTGCATCCTAACAATGTCCATTTGTAACCTAGAACAGCCCACCGCACTGTCTACAATGCGACCCACCTTCGTATCGTCCGCGAACTTGCTAATCCACCCTTCCACTCCTTCATCCAAATCATTTACAAAAATCACAAATAGAAGTGGACCCAGAACAGATCCTTGTGGTACACCACTCATAACTGAGCACCATATTGAATATTTTCCATCCACTCCCACCCTTTGTCTTCTAAGGGTCCGCCAATTCTGAATCCAATCTGCCACATTTCCCCCTATCCCATGCCTCCTTACCTTCTGCATGAGCCTACCATGGGGAACCTTATCAAACGCCTTACTTAAATCCATGTATACCACATCCACTGTTCTACCTTCATCCACGTGTTTGGTCACCTCCTCAAAGAATTCAATAAGGTTTATGAGGCATGATCTACCCCTCACAAATCCATGCTGACTATCACGAATCAAACTGTGCCTTCCCAAGTGATCATAAATCCTGTCTGTCAGAGTCCTTTCCAATAATTTGCCCACCACTGATGTAAGACTAACTGGCCTGTAATTTCCGGGGTTATCCCTATTCCCTTTTTTGAACAAGGGAATGACGTTTGCCTCTCTCCAATCTTCCGGCACTATACCCATGGACAGTGAGGACAAAATGATTATCGCCAAAGGCCCTGCGATCTCTTCCCTCGCTTCCCATAGAATCCTTGGATAAATCCCATCAGGCCCAGGGGACTTACCTATCTGCAACTTCCTCAAAATTCCTAGCACATCTTCCTTACTAACATCGACCTTCTCTAGCCTACCTGCCTGTTTCACACTGTCCTCGTCTACAACTAGGTCCCTCTCAGTATTCATTAAGGACCTCTCCTACCTCTTTAGGCTCCGTGCAAAATTCCCTTTACAATCCTTGACTGGCCTTACCCTTTCTCTGGTCATTCTCTTATTCCTCACCTAAGTGTAAAATGCCTTGGAGTTTTCCTTGATCCTATCTGCCAAGGTTTTCTCGTGCCCCCTTATAGCTCTCCTAAGCCCTTTCTTCAGCTCCTTCATGGATAACTTGTATCCCTCTAGAGCCTTTTCCGTTCCTTGTTTCCTAAACCTTACATAAGCATCCTTCTTCCTCTTAACCAGTCGTTCGACCTCTCTTGAGAACCAAGGCTCCCTCACTCGACCGCATCTTCTCTGCCTGCTAGGGACAAACATATTGAGCGCACGCAGTATGCATTCCTTAAACAATCTCCACATTTCAATCGTGCTCTTCCCTGACAGCATTTGTTCCCAATTTATGTTACCCAGTTCTTGCCTAACAGAATTGTAATTACCCTTCCCCCAATTATAAACCTTACCCTGCTGTATGTACCTATCTTTTTCCATGACTATTGTAAAAGTAACAGAGTTCTGATCGCTACCACCAAAATGCTCTCCTACCAAAAGATCTAACACTTGGCCCGAGATAACAAGCATGGGGCTGGATGAACACAGCAGGTCAAGCAGCATCATAGGAGCAGGAAAACTTGACGTTTTGGGCCTAGACCCTTCATCAGAAATCTTTCCGATTTCCTATGCCAAACCATGCAAGTTCCTCACAGTCCGCTTTTCTGATTCCAAACCTACATTCTCCTTTTCCAGAGTGAAGGCCAAACAGAAGTATTCATTCAACTCCCTTCCAATATCCTGCATCTTCACACACAAGTTACGCCCTTGGTCTCTACTCTTTCTCTGGTTAACCCCTTCCCTTTAATGTATTTATAAAATATTTTAGGATTCTCCTTATTTCTGTTCACAAGTCCTCTTTCATCCTCCACTTCTGATCTTTAATTGCTTAAGTTCTCTCCTGCACTTCCTGTATAATTTGTCAATTATAATTTTTTTCCTTCCTCTTTTCTTTTTTGGACGCTTTTGTATATGAATGTGAGTTAGAAAAAATTCCCCTGGGATTTGATTGCTGTAATAAACCTTACTTTGCTGTAACCTTGATTTCCTGACTGGTCAAAAATCTTAATTATCTCAGCCTTAAATATGCACAAGGACTCTGCCCCCCACGGCTCTCAACTCTCTGAGAGAAGAAATTCCTTGTCATCTCAGTCTTAAACTGGTGCCCTTTTATTCTGAGACTATGCCCTCTGGTCCTAGGCTCTCTCACAAGGGGATACATCCTCTCAGCATCTACTCTGTCAAGGCCCCTACGAAACCTGTACATTTCAATGAGATCACCTTTTCCAAATTCACTTCTTCTAAATTCCCCATTCTTCTAAATTCCAGTCAGAGTCCCAATCTGTTTAAACTTTGCTCATTAGACAATCCCTCCATACCAGGGATCATCCTAATGAACCTTCTCTGAACTGTCTCCAGTGAAATTATATACTTCCTTAACAAAGGGGACCCAAAGTGATCACAGTACTCCAGATGAGGTCTCACCAGCACCTTGTACAGTTACAGTAGGACTTCGCAAGTCCTACACTCCAAATCCCTTGAAATAAAGGCCAACATTCCATTAACAAAGAACAGTACAGCAAGGAACAGGTCCTTCAGCCCACCAAGACTGCACCAACAGGTGATGCCTTTCTAACTAAAAACCCTTTGCCTCTAAAACGTTGCTATTGTATCTGCATCCACTACCTCTTCTGGCAGGCACTTCTGTGTATATCACCCTCTGTGTAAAAAACCTGCTTCTCACATCTCCTTTGAATTTACCCTCAAATCCCTACTAGATCACCCTTGAGCCTTCTAAATTTGAAGGAACATAGTGCTATTAGAGTAACCTGGATAAAATACTCCAATGATCCATTGTATCCATGTCTCATTATTTTGTAAACTTCCATCAGGTCTCCCTCATTCTTCAACATTCAAGTGAAAACAAACTAACCTTTCCTGCTCCTATGATGCTGCTTGGCCTGCTGTGTTCATCCAGCTCCACACCTTGTTATCTAAGTTTGTCTAAACTCTCCTCTTGGTTAATACCCTCCAAACCAGGAAACATTCTGGTAAACTGTTTCTGTACCCTCTCCAAAGCCTCCACATCCTTTTGGCAGTGTGATGACCGGAACTGTACACAATATTCCAAACGTTGCCTAACTAAAGTTCTATTCAGCTGCAACATGACTTGTTAATTTTTATAATCTATGCCACAACCGATGTAGTCAAGCATGCCAGATAACAAGGTGTGGGGCTGGATGAATACAGCAGGCCAAGCAGCATCATAGGAGCAGGAAAGCTTGACGTTTCGGGCCTAGACCCTTCATCAGAAATGATGAAGTACCTTTTATCTCTAGTCAAGCATGCCATATGCCTCCTGACCACATTATCCACTTGTGATGCCAGTTTCAGGAAACTGTGGACCTGTATATCTAGATCTCGCTGTATGTTCGTGTTACTAAGGGTTCTGTCATTGACAGTATACTTCCTTCCTGCATTAACATCTCCCAAAATGCATCACCTCACACTTGTCCAGATTACAGTCCTTCTGCCATTTCTCCGCCCAAGTCCCAAGACTTTCTACATTGTGCTGTATCCTCTGGCAATCGTTCTCACTATCTGCAGCTCCTCAATCTTTGTGTCATCCACAAACTTACTAATCAGGCCACTTATAGTCTTCTCCAGATCGTTTACTTATCTATTACAAACAACAGAGATCCCAGTACTGATCCCTGCAGAACACCACTGGTCCCAGATCTTCAATCCGAAAAACACCCTTCCAACAGTGCTCTGTCTTCCATGACTAAGACAGTTTTGTATCCATCTTACCAGCTCACTGCAGATCCCATATGACTTCAGCTTTGTATCAGCCTTGTCAAAGGCCTTGCTAAAGTAAATGCAAACAACATCTACCATCGTGCACTCATCAATCATCTTTGTCATTCCTCAAAAAATTCAACTAAGTTTGTGAGTCAGGACCTTCTCCACTCAAAGCCATGCTGCCTACCGCTGATAAGTCCATATTTTTGCAAATGTGAGCAAATCCTATCCCTAAGAATTTTCTCCAATAATTCCCCTACCGCTGACATAAGGCTCACCAGCCTGTAACTTCCCAGATTATCCCTGTTGATCTTCTTAAACAACGGAACAATATTAGCTAATTTCCTGTTCTGTGGGACATCACCTGTGACTAAAGAGAATACAAAAAATTCATACAAGGCTCCAACAATTTCCTCCCTTGCCTCCCTCAGTATTATGGGATAGGTCCCATCAAATCCATGGGACTTGTCTACCTAATGTTTTACAAAACACCCAACACCACCTCCTTTTTTATACTGACATGCCCTAGAAGATCAACATACCTCTCTAAGACTCACCATCCACCATTCCTTCTCCTTTCTTAACACCGAAGCAAAGTATTTGTTAAGGGCCTCACCCACTTCCTTCAGCTCCATGCACAAATTCCCTCCTGTGTCCTTGAGTGGTCCTGTCCTTTCTCCAGCTATCAACTTGCTCCATAGATATGTATAAAACACGTTGGGATTTTCCCTAATCCTGTTTGCCAAAGACACTTCATGGCCCATTTTAGCCTTCCAAATTCTTTTTTTGAGTTCTTCCCAACTATCTTTGTATTCTTCGAAGGCTCTGTCTGCCTTCAGTATCGTAAACCTCATGTATGCTTCCTTTTTCTTTCTGACTAAGCTCTCAATTTCTCACCATCCAAGGTTCCTAAATCTTGCTATCCTTATCCTTCACTTTCAAAGGAACGTGTTGGGCCTGAACTCTAATCAACTAGCCTTTAAAAGATTCCAACATGCCAGATGCAGATTTACCCTCAAACAGCCACCCCCATTCTATATTTTCCACTTTCTGCCTAATATTGTGGTAGCCAGCCTTCACCCAGTTTAATACTGTCACCCAAGGACTATTCTTGTCCTTATCCCTAAGTAACTCAAAACTTACAGAATTATGCTCACTGTTCCCGAAATGCACCCCCACTGACACTTTGATCGCATGGCCAAGCTCGTTCTCCAGTACTAATTCTAGTGTGGCCCCTTCCCTCATTAGACTATTTAGAGATTATTTTAAAAATATATATCTTAGACACACCTAACAATCTACACCCCCATGCTCCCATCTCCCTCTGGCACTAAGCAGGCCCCATTCAAAAATCAGGCAAGTGAAAATCACCCACCACAACAAGCCTGTTGTTTTCACATTTTTCCATAATCTTTTCACATATCTGTTCCTCTACCACCTGCTGGCTTGGGAGGCCTGTCGAGAGGTTTGTAGTATAGTCCCATTAAAGTGATAGCACCCTCTCTATTCCTGAGTTCTGCCTGTATGGCCTCGCTAGATTAGCCCTCTAACGTATCATCCCTCACTAGAGCTGTGAAATTCTCCCTTACCAGTGACATATTCCCCTACCTTTTTTACTTCCCTCTCCATCTCACCTGAAACATCTAAATCCTGGTATATTAAGCTGCAGGTCTTGTCCCTCTGTCAAACCAATTCTCTGTAATAGCTATAAGTATTCATCTAAGGTCTAAGTTTATCTGCTTTACCTGTCATACTCCTTGCACTAAAGCAAGTACACCTCAGACCACCAGTGCTGCCATGTTTAGTAACCTCCCCTATTTGTTCTTTCTCTTAACTTTTCTGGCCTCTGTCTCTAATCAGGAAGCAGGCCTTCCTGAATACCTGCTGCCCCTTTGTGCTTGCTTCATGTGTTTTGTGCTCAAGTAACCCCAAGTCCCTTTGTATTTTAGCTTTCTGCAGTTTTTCTCTGCTTAAATAATATTGTCCTTTTGTTCTCTAGTCCAAAATGAATAACTTCACATTTCCCCACATTATACGCCATTTACCAACTTTTAACCCCACATACTTAACCTATCATTATCTGTCTGTAAACTGTTTGAGTTCCTCTCACAACCTGCCTTTCCACCTATTTTTGTGTCATCTTCAAATTAGGCTACAGCACATTTACTTCCTCCAAGTCATTAATATAAATTGTAACATCTGTAGTGTATAATGTATGTTGCTCTTACTTGACACAGCATTAAAAAGTTCCTAAAGGTTTCACATCTATGACTGCATTGTCACCTTATTTTCAGAGCAATCACATGCGATGTCAGTGATGGGGTCCCTGTGCTGTTCAAGTACTTCAGACACAGTGATGTTCGTTCCTTTTGGGGGAACATTGAAGACTAGGATTGATCCCGTTGAGATGCCTGTAATGAGAGGAACACACACTCAGGATGTCTCAGGAATGCAGTAGTTAGAGAATAAAGTATGAAAGTATAAAGTATGAAATAAAGTATGTAACCGCAGGAAGTGCTACACCTGTCCCCACACCTCCCCCCTCACCCCCATCCCAGGCCCCAAGAAGACTTTCCACATCAGGCAGATGTTCACCTGCACATCTGCTAATGTGGTATACTGCATCCGCTGTTCCCGTGTGGCCTCCTCTACATCGGGGAAACCAAGTGGAGGCTTGGGGACCGCTTTGTAGAACACCTACACTTGATCTGCACTAAACAACTGCACCTCCCAGTCGCGAACCATCTCAACTCCCCCTCTCATTCCGCAGATGACATGTCCATCCTGGGCCTCCTGCAGTGCCACAATGATGCTACCCGAAGGTTGCAGGAACAGCAACTCATATTCCGCTTGGGAACCCTGCAGCCTAATGGTATCAATGTGGACTTCACAAGCTTCAAAATCTCCCCTCCCCCTACCGCATCCTAACACCAGCCCAGCTCGTCCCTGCCTCCCTACCCTGTCCTTCCACCTATCCCCTCCTCCCACCTTAAGCCCCACCCCCATCTCCTACCTACTAACCTCATCCCACTCCCTTGACCTCTCCGTCCTCCCTGGACTGACCTATCTCCTCCCTACCTACACTCACCTTTACTGGCTCCATCCCCACCTCTTTGACTTGTCTGTCTCCTCTCCACCTATCTTCTCCTCTATCCATCTTCTATCCGCCTCCCCCTCTCTCCCTATTTATTTCAGAACTTCCTTCCCCTCCCCCATTTCAGATGAAGGGTCTAGGCCCAAAACATCAAGCTTTCCTGCTCCTATGATGCTGCTTGGCCTGATGTGTTCATCCAGCTCTACACCTTGTTATGTCAGTGAAGAATCACCTGTCTTCACAACAAAATTGCTTGCTCGGTTAGAATGGTTGTAATTAGTTTCTGGAGTATTTTTCGTTCTGACCTCTGAACACTTTCAGGGATTTCCATACCCTCAGTTTCTAGCACTTCTTGGTTTCTGAGGTTTCTTCCTAAACCTGGTAATATTTTCCTCCATCTTGATTGTTTTGGAGACTGCTACACCACCATTTCCATTCTCATTGAAACGGCACAGCTTCTGGATAGTTTTGCCTTTCTATCTCCTTGAATCACAGGACAATTATTAGATAACAAGATACAGAAACAGAATCAGACCATTCAACCTATTGAGTCTGCTCCTTCACTCGAACATGGCTGACACATTTCTCAGCCCCATTCTCCCTGTAACCCTTGATGCCCTTACTAATTAAGAAGCTACCTATCTCTGTCTTAAATACACTAAATGACTTAGCCCCCACAGCTTTCTGTGTTAATGAGTTCCACAGATTCACCACTACCTGCCTGAAGAAATTCCTCTTAATCTTAGTCCCTTTGTGTTTCAGATTTTCAAAGTCTTTCCCCATTTAGAAATAGACTACTTCTCTATTCTCCCTACCAAAGTACAACCTACCTAATAAGTCAGGAAGGAGCTGGGTTGTGACTGGGAACCACGTGGTGGGAGTTGAACGTGCAGGTTGTGACCTGCAGCGACGGTGGATCGAGCGTGGGCCGGAGCAATGGCAGCAGGTCAAGATTGGGCCAGCAAGAGCAGGGCCAGTGAGGCAGCAATGGCGAGATCAAGTCAATGAGGCCGCGGCAGCGACAGCAAACTGGTGAAGCAGCCAAGACGGGCCAGTAAGGCAGCCCAGAGCAGGACGTTGGCAGTGGCATGGTGCGGGCTGGAAAGCCCAGAGCCAAGCTGTGGTGGAGGCATGGCGAGTGCTGGAAAGCCCGGAGCAGGACTCTGGCAGAGGCATGGCATGAGCTGGAAAGCCCTGAGTGGAACTGCAGTGATGGACAGGAAAGTTGGACTCTCCTAAGTTATCTTTTTTCTCTTTCATCTTATTCTAAGTTAAAGTGAATGGTGCTGTATATGTATGGCGAAGATACACACTTTTCACTATTTTTACATTGAATACACGTGATAATAAATGATTCAATTCAACAACATCAGTTTCCCACACTGTATTCCAATTGCCATTTCTTTTTCCACTCTCCTAGCCTGCCCAAGTCCTTCTGCAGCCTCCCTGGTAGCAGAGTAAAATGCTCCTGCTAGAGCTCCTCTGCTCTGCCGGTTCTTTTTCTTTTTTATCCCTCTCCCCTTAGCCCCGGAGGCAAAGCCTGGAGCAGCAGCAAGCATGGGCAACGAGCACCCGGAGCAGCATGTGGGCAGCGGGAGTGGCGCGCAGGCAGCGAGTCCCAGGCAGAGACCAGTGCGGGGGAGACAGTCCTGGAACATATCTTGGAGTAACTGAGTGCCAGCACAGAGCGGACTAGAGGCTTGGAGTGGAGCGGGGGCGGTTGTTGGACTACTGTCTGGTGCAGGTTGTCAGACCATGTGTGGAAGACCTACACTAAGCTGCTACAATGTAATTTTTCTTTGAAATTATTTGACCTGGTTGTAAAGTTAATCCTTTAATGATGTCTTATATATAACTTACTTTTTAAACTCTGCAAAGTAATGTAACTACATTTTATTCCTCTTTTGTATGCAAGATTTATACCTTGGTACTTGTACCTAAGGTGGTGCCATAAGAGGCAGACATTGTAAAAGCTTTTCACTGTACTTCTACAATGGAGTGCACATGACAATGAAGGAGATCCTATTCTATTCAACACTCTCCGTCCCTCCACTTAGCTTTGTGTCATCTGCAAACTTAGCAACAACGCCCTCAGTTCCTTCGTTCAGATTATTAATGCATAACGTGAATAGCTGTGGTCCCAACACTGACCTTTGCAGGAATCCACTGGTCACCAGCTGCCATCCTGAAAAACATCCATTTATCCCCACTCTCTGCCTTCTGTCAGTCAGCCAACCTTCTATACATACCAATACCTTGCCCCTAACGCCAACGGCTCTTCTTATTCAGCAGCGTGTTGTACAGCACCTTGTCACAGGCCTTCCAGAAATCTAAATAAATCACGTTCACCGCTCTCCTTTGTCTAACTTCCTCATTATCTCCAAACAAAAATTGTAAGATTTGTCAGGTATGACTTCTCCTTGATGAAACCATGCTGACTAGGCCCAATTTTACCATGCAATTCCAAATACTCTGCAATCTCATCTTTAAAAATTGACTCTAAGACCTTACCAAAGATCGAGGTAAGGCTAACTGGACTTTAATTTCCTGTCTTCTGACACCCTCCCTTCTTAAACAGGGTGTTACATTAGCCATTTTCCAGTCCTTTGGGACTCTCCCTGACTCCAGCAATTCATAACGATCACCACCAATACCTCCACAATCTCCTCAGCTATCTCCTTCAGAACCCTGGGGTGTAGTCCATCTGGTGCGGCGATTTATCCACCTTCAGACCTTTCAGCTTCCCCAATACCTTCTCCTTCATGATGGCCACTACATTCACTTCTGCCCCCAACTCTGTTGAAATTCTGGTATGGTATGTGTGCCTTCCACCATGAAATCTGATGCAAAGTATCTATTCAGTTCCTCTGCCACTTCCTCGCTCCACATCACTACTTCTCCAGGATAACAAGCATGGGGCTGGATGAACACAGCAGGTCAAGCAGCATCATAGGAGCAGGAAAACTTGACGTTTCGGGCCTAAACCCTTCTACTTCTCCAGTCTCATTTTCCAGTGTTCACGCTTGCATCTCTTAACTTTTAGATGTCTAAAAAAACTTTTGCAATCTTCCTTTATATTACAATGTAGCTTACCCTCGTGTTTCATCTTCATAAGGTGGGGACCTTATTGCTATTTTAGTTGTTCTCTGCTGGTTTTTAAAGGCTTCCCACCAATTTTCACGGCATTGTATGCTTTTACTTTTGGCTTTCCGCTGTCCCTGATTTCAGGCATGATTGCCTTATCCTCCCCTCAGTATGCTTCTTCTTCCTTGGGATGAATTGCTACTGTCCCTCCCAAATTACCCCTAGAAAACCCTGCCATCACCGCTCTGTCATCTTCCTTGCTGGGGTCCCCTTCCAATCAACTTTGGCCAGCTCCTCCCTCATCTCTTTGCAGTTTCTTTTACTCTATTGTAATACATTACATCTGATTTCAGCTTCTTCCTCTCAAACTGCAGGGTGGTTTCGATCTTATTATAGTCACTGCTCCCTAGGGGTTCCTTCACTTTCAGTTCCCCTGGTATCTGCCTCATTATACGTCACTAAATCCACAACTGCTTGTTCCCTGGGGGGCTTGACCACAAGCTGCTCCACAAATATCATCTCATAGACATTTCCACAAATTCCTTTTCTCAGGATCTGCTACCAACCCGATTTTCCCAGTCAATCTGCACACTGGGTCTTCCATGGCTATTGCAGTAGTGCCTTTCTCACATTTCTTTTCTATCACCTGATTTATTTTCTGGCGCACATCCTGACTATTGCTAGGAGGCATGTACATAACTTCTACTAGGGATCTTTTTTTCCTTGCAGTTCCTCAACTCTGCCGAAACAGATTTTACATCTTCTGACCCTATATTCCTTCTTGCTATTGATTTCATTTGACAAGGCAACTCCCCCTCTCTCTCTATTTATTTCAGAACCCTCTTCCCCTCCCCCATTTCTGATGAAGGGTTTGGGCCCGAAACGTCAAGTTTTCCTGCTCCTATGATGCTGCTTGACCTGCTGTGTTCATCCAGCCCCATGCTTGTTATCTCGGAATCTCCAGCATCTGCAGTACCTTTTATCTCTGTCCCCTCTGTATCCTTGGATATTTAGTTTTCGGCTCTGGTTCCCTTGTAGCCATGACGCTGTGATTTCAGCATCTTCCTCTCAAACTGCAGGGTGGTTTCGATCATATTATACTCACTGCTCTCTAGGGGTTCCTTCACTTCCAACACTGTACCTCCTAATTTCAATGTGTACTACAAGGTCAGGTACCTTGTTCCATACACTGCGCACATTTTAGTACAACACACTCAGTCCTATGTTGAACACCCACCATACCCATGCCCTTCTCATAGCTGCCCCTGAAATTAGATTCCTGACGCTTTCCATACGCTCTGTATTATTATTTAAGGTGGAAACTTTAATAGGACTTCAAAGATGCTGATTGGCAGTCGGGGTGAAGATTTGCATCGGCGCAGTCACCACTGCCAAAAGGAGGACCTCAGTGAAACATCCTCCAAGTTGGAGAGAAGACAAGCATCCAGTGGAGGGCTGCAAAGATACTGATTGGTGGTTGGGTTGAAGTAGTGGGTAAGGCACGTATCATTTATAGTACTTTCTTTTTTGGCTTCTAATCTGTAAGGGTAGTACAGGAAAGAAGGGCCATGGGTGGCTGGATTTGATTTTATCGAACATAAAGTACTCTCCAAGCTTTAATTTTAAGAGGTAAACCACGGCAGGAGAGGCCAAGGTCTTGGTTCGCTCCTCTTGTTCCATGTGGCAGGCTGGGGACGGTTCCAGTCCCCCAGGTCAGCATGTGTGCAGAAAGTGTCTCCAGCTACAGCTTCTGGAAGCTCAACTGTGGAGCATCCACAAGGCAGAGAATATTGTGGACAGCACATACAGAAAGGTGGTCACACCGCAGGCAGGAAGGGAATGAGTGACCATCAGGCACAGTAAGAGAGATAGGCAGGTAGTGCAGGAATCTCCAGTGGTCATTCCCCTGTAAAACAGATATACTGTTTTGGACAGTGTTGAGGGGAATGACTGCTAAGGGGAAAGCAGCAGCAGCCGAACATGTTGTACCACGGTTGGTTCTGCTGCAGAGGGAAGGGGTAAAACGTGTGCCAGGGCAATAGTTACAGGGGACTCAATTGCAAGGGGAACAGACAGGTGTTTCTTTGGCCACAAACTGCAGGATGGTATGTTGCCTCCCTAGTGCCAGGGTCAAGGATGTCTTGGAGTGGTACTATGATAGTAAAATGTAAGGTATGCAGGGTAGTTTGATCTTAGAGTAGGATATTAGGTCGGCGCAACATAGTGGGCCAAAGGGCCTGTACTGTGCTGGACTGTTCTATGTTCTATGTTTGGGTACAGGACATTCTGGAGGGGGAGGGTGAACAGCCAGTGGCCATGGTACTCATCAGTACAAGCAACATTAGCTAAAAAAGGGATGAGGTTCTAAAAGCAGAACACAAGGAGCTAGGAAGAAAGTTAAGAAATTGGATCTCAAAGTTAGTGATCTCAGGATTACCACAGGTTCCACGTACCAGTCAGAGGAGAACTGACAGGATATATCAGATGACTGTAAAGATAGTGTCAGGGGGAAGTTTTCAGATTCCTGGGGCATTGGGACCAGTTTTGGGAGAGGTGGGACCTGAAAAAATTGGATAGGTTATATCTAGGCAGGACTGGGACTGATGTCCTTGGGAGAATGTTTGCTAGAGCTATTGAGGAGGATTTAAACTAATATGCCAGGGGAATGGGAATCTATGTAAGGAGTCAGAGAAGGGAGCAAGGACAAAAACAAAAGGTAAAAAAGACAATAAGAAAAGCGTTAGGCAGAGAAACCAAAGACCAAATTCAAACAGGGCTATTGAGAAAAATAAGAGCGAGACAAACATACTTAAAGGCTTTGTGCCTTAATGCGAGGTGCAGTTGCAATGAAAGATAGTTAATCATGCAGATAGACGTAAACAGATACGATATAATTGGGATTACGGAGACATGGCTGCAGGGATAGGAACTGGATGTCCCAGGGTATTCAGCGTTTAGGAAGGACAGACGACAAGGAATAGGTGGTGGAGTTGCATTGCTGGTTAAAGAGGAAATTATCATATTAGTGAGAAAGGATATTCACTCTGACAATGTGGAGTCTGTATGGGTAGAGTTGAGAAATGCCAAGGGGCAAAAAAAACATTAGTGGGTGTCATATATAGACCCCCAAACTGCAGTGGTGATGTTGGGAATGGCATTAAACAGGAAATTAGAGATGCATGTGATAAGGGAATTTTGGTGAATATGGGTGATTTTAACCTGCAAAAAGACTGGGCAAATCAAATTAGCCACAGTGCCGTAGAGGAGGAATTTCTGGAGTGTATACAGGATGGTCTTCCTGACCAATATGTGGAGGAGCCAACTAGAGCAGGCCATCTTCGACTGGGTAATGTGTAATGAGAAGGGAATCATTGCCAGTCAAGCTGTGCAAGACCCCATGGAGATGAGTGACCGTAACATGATAGCATCTTTTTTATAAAGTTGGAGAGTGAGGTAGTTGATTCAGAGACTAAGGTGCTGAATCTTAATAAAGGAAACTATGAAGATATGAGGTGTGAGTTGGCTTGATAGACTGGGGAGATTTTCTAAAAGGGATGACAGTGGATAGGCAATGGGAAACACTCAAGAAACAGATGCAGGAACTGCAACAACTGTTTATTACTGTTTGGCACAAAAGCAAAATGGGAAAGAGGGCCAAACCACGGCTTACAAAGGAAATTGGAGATAATATCAGATCCAAGGAAGAAGCATGAAGATTGGCCAAGAAAAATAATATACCTGAGAATTGGGAGCACATTCGAATTCAGCAAAGAAGGACCAAGGGATTGATTAAAAAGGGGAAAATACAGTACAAAAGTAAGCTTGCAGGGAACGTAAAGGTTGATACTAAGAGTTTCTATAGGTACATGAACAGAAAGAGATTGGTGAAGACAAATGTGGGTCCCCTACATACAGAAATGGGTAACGTATAATAGGGGATAAAGAAATGGCTAAGCAACTGAATACGTACTTTGGTTCTGTCCTCATAAAAGAGAACACAAATCAGATACACAAATCAGATGGAGAATGCAATGTCACTCCAATAGTCAAAAAGGGAGGCAGAGAGAAAACAGGAAATTACAGGCCAGTAAGCCTAACATCGGTAGTGGGGAAAATTCTCAAATCCATTATCAAAGACTTCATAGCTGAGCATTTAGAAAGCAGTGGCGCAATCAGATAGAGTCAGTATGGATTTATGAATGGGAAATCATGCTTGACAAATCTGTTGCAATTCTAGTAGCCGCAGCAAGGGGGATCCAATCAATGTGGTATATTTGGACTTTCAGAAAGCATTGACAAAGTCCCCCAAAAAGATTCTTGCACAAGAATAAAGTGCATGTGATTGGGGAAAGTGTACTAAGATGGATAGAAAACTGGTTGCCAGAGAGGAAACAAAGAGTAGGAATTACTAGGTCCTTTTCAAATTGGCAGGCAGTAACTAGAGGGTACCACAGGGATCGGTGTTGGGACTCCAGCTATTTACAATATATATTAATGATTTGGGTGAGGGAACAAAATGTAACATTTCAAAGTTTGCAGATGATACCAAGTTGGGCGGGAGGGTGAACTATCATGAGGATGCAGAGATCCAGAGGGAATCCAATTGAGTGTTATCACATAGCTTCCTAGCTCACCGGACTCAATATCGAGTTCAATAATTTTAGGGCCTAAACTCTCCCATGTCCTAGCCCGCTACCCCACACACCAAGCCTTGTTATCACACTTGGAATATTGTGTTCAGTTCTGGTCACCTCAGTACAGGAAAGATGTGGAAGCTTTAGAGAGGGTGCAGAGAAGATTTACCAGGATGCTGCCTGGACTGGAGGGCAGGTCTCATGAGGAAAGGTTGAGGTAGCTAGGGCTTTTTTCATCGCAGCGAAGAAGGATGAGAGATGGCTTGACAGAGGTTTACAAGATGATGAAGGACATAGATAGAGTGGATAGTCAGAGACTTTTTCCCAGGGCAGAAATGACTATTATGAGGGGGCATAATTTTAAGGTTATAGAGATAATAGGAACTGCAGATGCTGGAGAATCTGAGATAAGAAGGTGTACAGCTGGATGAACACAGCAGGCCAAGCAGCATCAGAGGAGCTGGAAAGCTGACGTTTCGGGTCTAGACCCTTCTTCAGAAAACATTACTGAAGAAGAGTCTAGGCCCAAAACACTAGCTTTCCTGCTCCACTGATGCTGCTTGGCTTGCTGTGTTCATCCAGCTCTACACCTTGTTATCTCATAATTTTAAGGTGATTGGAGGAAGGTGTAGGGGAGATGTCAGAGGTTGGTTCTTCACACAGAGAGTGGTGGACGTGTGGAATGCGCTGCCAGCAGTGGTAGTGGAGTCTGATACGTCAAAGACTTTTAAGCGACTCTTGGACTGGCACATGGATGATAGGGTATGCAGGGTAGATCGATCTTAGTGGGATAATAGGTCGGCACATTGTGGGCCGAAGGGCATGTACTGTGCTGTACTGTTCCATGTTCTATGTTCATAACCTGCCATTACACACCACCTGTTGTTAGTCACTAAACTGCTAGACCCCATTTATAACTACTCACCCTCCCAGCCAAATCGTTATCAACTCCTTTGTCTGTCCAACTGTTCTTCTCTCATTTTGGACTCTATCCCATCGTTTACGCCCTACCCACACCCCTCCCTATTTTCTGCATATAAACTGACGTTTTCCCAGCTACAGTCAGTTCTGGGGAAGGGTCACTGAACCCTAAACGTTAACTCTGATTTTTTCTTCACAGACGCTGCCAGACTTGCTGAGCTTTTCCATAGTCCTCTGGTTTTGTTGCTGATTTCCAGCATCTGCAGTTCTTTCGGTTTTTGACAATGTAAACAGACCAGTTGAACAAATAATATGGGTCTGTCTTTACTAAGGAGGACACAAATAACCTTCTGAAATGCGAAGGGACAGAGGGTCAAGCATGATGGAGAATGTAATGGTGGTGCAGGCCTGAAGGGCCAAATTGCCTACTCCTGCACCTATTTTCTACGTTTCTATGTAAGCCTGTACCCTCTCAAAATTCAAATATTACACTAAAATTACGGCCTTCCTTTCATAACAAAATAAAAATACAAATCAAAGTTGAAGCCTCAGATCACTTCACTAAGAGACCCAAGTTACCAAACATTATTAACAACATAGCATGAATATTTATCACAAATAACACGAACTAACTGAACCAGATGGACTGATTCCACTATTATAATTTACGCACGATTCCAGGTTCAGTACTCACCCACACAAATATAGTTGCTCCTTGTAGCTGCGATTCCTCGTGCAAACACAGCCTCTGCTGGGAAATGGAAAAAAGCAAAAAATGGAATTCTCCTCCATCACAGTGTCTTGGTCCAGGAATGAGCCATTGCACATAACCTGCTCTGCATGGTACATACATCTCCAGTCCACTCAGTGAATGTCAATCTTTTCCACTAGTTCAGATCCTTTTCATATCCAAATTTCAAAAACATCATCACACACTGAGTGAGGAGACTAGAGAGCTAGAATTTAAACCAGTATAAGGAAAATTCAATTGTATTGCGGTAGTATTGTACTGTACCTCAAAACATCCCATGTTGTATGAACTGGCCTTTCGGAAGGTAGTACTGAGGAATCACTGCCCTGGCTGAGAGACAGTTCTTTTTAAAAATAAAATGTCATTCAGGGGATGTAGGCTAGACTGGCAGAGCAAGCATTGTTTATGTTATTCAAAAATCTAAGATGACATTTGAATAGGACTCCTGAGCTGGAGCTCTTCCATGAGCTTGTCTGCTCTGACCCACTTCCTTTGTTTCTTTTCCCGCTTTTTCTCTGCCATTTTTTTAAAGTTCTCTTTAGCTTTTTCTAGAGGGAGCCAGCTCGTGGAGGCAACGGCAGCGACAGCAGCGGTTGGGGGCCAAGAGCGAGGACTTCGCTGGTTTGGGTACAAGGAGGTTGGTGTGCCCGGGCAGAACTCTGGCAGTTGGTGAAATCGTGGAAGAGCCTGGGGGCCCAGAGCGACGCCAGAGCAGGATTCTAGTGGCCTGGTGAGATGGCAGTGCAGAGGCCAAAGGATCAAGAGATCAACCCAGCGTGGGACAGAGATTTAGTTCGCATGGTGAAAGTCCAGAATGGAGTAACCACAGGCCTATAGCTAAAGAATATTCCATTATTTGGAACTTTTAACTTTATTTCTTATTTACTACTTTATACTGACAAGAATCATTGCTATAGATAACAAATAGCAATAGGCCCAGTTTTGAACCCTGAGGCACACCACTAGTCACAGGCCTCCAGTCAGATAAACATCCTTCCACTATTACTCTCTTTTTCCTACCGTCAAGCCAACTGTGTATTCAATTGCCAGCTGTCTCTGGATTCCATGCAATCTAACCTTCCAGAGCAGCCTTCCATGTAGAACCTTATCAAAGGCCTTACTGAAATCCATTTGCCGCCCTGCCCTCATCAACCATCTTGGTCACTTCATCAAAGAACTCTAACAAATTTGTGAGGCATGAACTCTCATGCTGATTACTAATCAAACCCTGTTTTTCCAAATGCATGTACATCTTATCCCTCAAAATCTTCTCAAGTAACTTACCCACACGAGACGTTAAGCTTACTGGTCTGTAATTCCCAGGTTTTTCTTTGCAGACCTTGAACAAGGGCACAACACTCGCTACCCTCCAGTCTTCTGGGACTTCATCCATGGCTAACAATGATGCAAAGCTATCAGCCAGGGCCCCTGCAATGTCTTCTCTAGCCTCTTGCAGGATATCTTGGATATATCTGATCAGAACCAGGAGATTTATCCACCTTCATACGTTTTAATACTTCCAACATGTCCTCTACTGTGATAAGGACTGTCCCCAAGATATGGCCACGAACTTCCCCAAGTTCTCAAGTCTTCACGTTTGACTCCACATTAAACTCAGAGGAGAAATATTCATTGAGGACCTCACCCATCTCCTGTGGTTACACACGTACATGTCCACTTTGGCCCTTGAGGGGTCCAATTCTTTCTCTTGTTATTCTTTTTTCTTTAATATACTTAAAGAACCTCTCTGGATTCACCTTAGTATCCCTACAGTGTGGAAACAGGCCCTTCGGCCCAACAAGTCCACACCGAACCTCAGAGCATCCCTCCCAGAGCCACCCCCCCAACAACCCACCTAACCCACACCTCCCTGAGCACTACGGGCAATTTAGCATGGCCAATCCACCTAACCTGCACATCTTTGGACTGTGGGAGGAAACCGGAGCACCCGGAGGAAACCCACGCAGACACGGGGAGATTGTGCAAACTCCACACAGACAGACGCCCAAGGCTGGAATCGAACCCAGGTCCCTGGCACTGTGAGGCAGCAGTGCTAACCACTGAGCCACCGTGCCGCCCTTAATATTCTCAGCCAAAGATATGTCGTGCCTCCTTTTTACCGTGTGGACTTCCTTCTTCTGTAAATTCCTGTATCCCCTATTAATCTCCAGGGATTCCCTTGATCCCAGCTGCCTGCTCCTGAATCATACCTCCTTCTTTTTTCTGGTCAAAGCCTCAATATCTCTTGCCATCCAGGATTCCCTACTCCTGACAACTTTGCCCTTCACCCTCACAGGAACACACAGACCTTGAACTCTAGCTATCATACTTTTAAAGGCCTCCCACTTGCCAGAGGTTCCTTTGCCTGCAAACAAACTACTCCAATCAACCCCTGCAAGATCCTAATTCCATCAAAATTCGCCTTGCCCCATTTAGAACTTGAACCTGTGGACCTGTCTTGTCCTTCTCCATAACTATTTTAAAATTAATGGAACTATGGTCAATGGTTCCAAGGTGCTCCCCCACTGTCACCTCAGTCACCTGTCCTGCCCTATTTCCCAAGAGTAGGTTGAGTTTTGCCTCGTCCCAAGTAGGACCCTCTATATACTGCTTAAGGAAATGTTCCTGAACACATTTAACAAATTCCACCCCATCTCCACCCTGAACACCATGGCAGTCCCAGTCTATGTTAGGAAAATTTAAAAAATTAACAAATCGAACAAATTTGTGAGGCTATGACAATCTCATTGCTCCTGCAAGGCTCTCCAATTTCCATGCATTTTGTTCCTCTAATTCCTGTTGACTATTTGGGGGCCGATAGTACAACCCCAATAACGTCACCACCCCCTTCTTATTTCTTAGCTCCACCCACGAAGCCTCACTGGATGATCCCTCAGTTATTTCATCTCTGACTACTGCTGTGATACTCCCCTTAATCAAAAATGCAACTCCCACTCCCCTCTTTCCTCCACCTCTGCCCTGCCTAAAGCACCTGTAGCCTAGCACATTAAACTGCCAGTCCTGTCCCTCCCTTAGCCATGTTTAAGTAATGGCTATAATATCCCAGTCCCACATACCTATCCACACCCTGAGTTCATCAGCCTTATCTGTCAGCCCTCTTGCATTGAAATAGATGCAATTTAATCCAACAGGTTTTCCTCGTTCCCTGTTCTGTTCCAGCCTGACCTGTCTCTTCAACTTGTTATTTCTGATTATTGTATCTCCTTCCAGCCTCATACATGCTTCCCAGCTGTTCAGGAACCCGCGCCTCCCCCACTCCGCATCACTAACAAGGGAGGATTTAAACTGGATTGGTAAGGGAGTAGGATCACGTAACAATAAATCTAATTCTAATTCTAATTTATAGCACATTCTTAGTTGCCCTTGAGAAGGTGGTAGTGAGCTGCTTTCTTCAACCGCTGCATTCTATTTGCTTTCGGAATACACACAGCACTATTATGGAAAGGGGTTCTAGGGAGGGGTTTACAGCATTATCGGAGGCGTAGTAGTGAGGGACAGCTGTCCAAACGGAGGGTTAATATTGAGGAAACATAGAACATAGAACAGTACAGCACAGTACTGGCCCTTCGGCCCACGATGTTGTGCCAAACTTTTACCCTAATCCTAAGGTCTATCTAACCTCCACCGCTACCATATACCATCTATGTCTATCTAATAGCCGCTTAAATGCCCCTAATGAGGCTAACTCCACTACCCTCTCTGGCAATGCATTCCACGCCCCAATCACTCTCTGAGTAAAGAACCTACCTCTGACGTCTCCCCTATATCTACCTCCACTCACTTTAAAACTATAGCCCCTTGTAATAGCTACCTCCACCCTAGGAAAAAGTCTCTGGCTGTCCACTCTATATATACCTCTGATCATTTTGTACACCTCTATCAAGTCACCTCTCATCCTTCGTCGTTCTAAAGAGAAAAGTCCTAGCTCTCTCAACCTTTTCACGTAAGACCTTCCCTCCATTCCAGGCAACATCCTGGTAAATCTCTTCTGCACCTTTTCCAACGCCTCCACATCTAATGAGGTGACCAGAACTGGACACAATACTCCAGATGTGGCCAAACCAGGCTTTTGTATAGCTGGAGCATAGCTTCACGGCTCTTGAACTCAACTCCTCTATTAATGAAAGCTAACACACCATACGCCTTCTTAACAACTCTATCCACCTGGGTGGCGGCTTTCAGGGAACTGTGGACATGAACCCCAAGATCCCTCTGCTCCTCCACACTGCCAAGAATCTTTCCATTAACCCTGTATTCTGCTTTCAAGTTTGTCCTTCCAAAATGAATCACCTCACACTTTTCAGGGTTAAACTCCATCTGCCACTTCTCAGCCCAGCTCTGCATCCTATCAATGTCCCTTTGTAACCTAGGACAGCCCTCCGCACTGTCCACAACTCGACCCACCTTCGTATCGTTCGCGGACTTACTAATCCACCCTTCCACTCCTTCATCCAAATCATTTACAAAAATCACAAATAGAAGAGGACCCAGAACAGATCCTTGTGGTACACCACTCATAACTGAGCACCATATTGAATATTTTCTGTCCACTACCACCCTTTGTCTTCTAAGGATCAGCCAATTCTGAATCCATTCTGCCACATTTCCCCCTATCCCATGCCTCCCTACCTTCTGCATGAGCCTACCATGGGGAACCTTATCAAACACCTTACTTAAATCCACGTATACCACATCCACTGCTCTACCTTCATCCACGTGTTTGGTCACCTCCTCAAAGAATTCAATAAGGTTTGTGAGGCATCATCTACCCCTCACAAATCCATACTGACACTGTACTGAAGTTGGAAAATTGGCGTCCCCTTTAAAACTGTGGTCTCTTCCTATTCCACATTAATAAGTGCTCCACAGTATTAAACCCATTTAATTATGTTATAGTAGAAACTAGCCTTCTATCAGCATAAACAAAAGACTTTCTTGCACTGCACTACCTTATTATGAGTACCATATTTGAGAAAATCAGAAGGTTTTGCCCTTAGAAGGAACGAAAACTATCCTTCATTTGTAAATGATTTGGATGAAGGAGTGGAAGGGTGGATTAGCAAGTTGGCGGACGGTATGAAGGTGGGTCACGTTGTGGACAGTGCGGAGGGCTGTTCTAGGTTACAAAGGGACATTGATAGAATGCAGAGCTGGGCTGCGAAGTGGCAGATGGAGTTTAACCCTGAAAAGTGTGAAGTGATTCATTTTGGAAGGACAAACTTGAAAGCAAAATACAGGGTTAGTGGAAAGATGCTTGGCAGTGTGGAGGAGTAGAGAGATCTTGGGGTTCATGTCTACAGTTCCCTGAAAGCTGCCACCCAGGTGGATAGAGTTGTTAAGAAGGCGTATGGTGTGTTAGCTTTCATTAATAGAGGGATTGAGTTCAAGAGCCGTGAAGTTATGCTCCAGCTATACAAAAGCCTGGTTCGGCGACGTCTGGAGTATTGTGTCCAGTTCTGGTCGCCTCATTACAAGGAAGATATGGAAGCGTTAGAAAAGGTGCAGAGGAGATTTACCAGGATGTTGCCTGGAATGGAGGGAATGTCTTACGTGGAAAGGTTGAGAGAGCTAGGGCTTTTCTCTTTAGAACGACGAAGGACGAGAGGTGACTTGATAGAGGTGTACAAAATGAGCAGAGGTATATATAAAGTGGACAGCCAGAGACTTTTTCCTAGGGTGGAGGTGGCTATTACGAGGGGACATAGTTTTAAAGTTAGTGGAGGTAGACATAGGGGAGACGTCAGAGGTAGGTTCTTTACTCAGAGAGTGATTGGGGCGTGGAACGCATTGCCGGAGAGGGTAGTGGAGCCGGCCTCATTAGGGGCATTTAAGCGGCAATTAGATAAGCATATGGATGATAGTATAAGGTAGCGGTGGAGGTTAGATAGACCTTAGGTTTCGGGTAAAAGTTCGGCACAACATCGTGGGCCAAAGGGCCAGTACTGTGCTGTACTGTTCTATGTTCTATGTGCTAAGTGAAGGTGGACAATGGGCCAGTAGTCACCAATTGTCATGATGAGCTGTTCTGTTGCCAATGGCCAAAAGAATTCAGACAATTGATTGACACGGAGTAAGCTACCTGCTCCTAGAAATAGCAGAAATCAACGTGCGCTCAGAGGGCAGTCTTCAGAGAGTTGTCTCCTGGATGGAAGATGGCTCAGAAAAGTAGGAAGATGACCCAGCAAAGTGTTTAAGACTGACACATGAAAAGGCAGGGAATTGAGGAATATGGACCACAAGCAGGCAGGTGGCATTAGTTTAGAATAGCATCATGGTCAGTGCAGATATGGCAGTTTTTTGTTCTATCTAACTCCTCAGCTAAAAAGCAGGGTGCTGCTTTCACAACTTTAATGAAACCAACATGTTCCTCCCCATCAGCCTGCTTGACCTCTGGTGTCAGTGAACTATCCCCAGTTGTCATGGTTGTGAGCTTTAAGTAGAAAACAACTATCACGTCCAAACATCTACTTCTTAAACTCAATAACCTATCAGAAAAATGCCACAAATCATAACTGTCGTCAGGAATCGCCCTTCAAAATCAACACTGATGTGGAAGCAGCAGTGAAGTAGCACTGGTCAAATGAATGGGTAATAAGAACAGCAAACTGTCGAGGTGGAGGGGGCACTGAGGGAATAATACTGTTGTTTCAACATTGTAGTGAGAGTAACTGTATGATGAGGGTCAATATCAATATCAATATCCTTTTCAGTATTGATAGAGTATTACCATGACTGAAAAGGACCCCTTCCCCTCCCCCATTTCTGAAGAAGGGTCTAGGCCTGAAACGTCAGCTTTCCTGCTCCTCTGATGCTGCTTGGCCTGCTGTGTTCATCCAGCTCTATACCCTGTTATCTTTGAGGAAGAACTGCTTTGTTAGACAGCCACAATTAAGGGAACTCAGCCCTAATGTTGTCAGTATTAAGGGAGAACTGCCCTGAGAGAAAAGTAGCATTGACGGGATATTGCAATATCAAAAGGGCAGTATTGAAGGAAAGCTGCTCTGACAGAGGCAGTTTTTATTTTATTCGGTCACGGCCTGTGGGCATCGCTGGCTGGCTAGCATTTATTGCCTGTCTGTATTTGCCCTTGAGAAGGTGGTGGTGAGCTGCCTTCTTGAACTGCTGCAGTCCACCTGCTGTAGGTTGACCTACAATGCCCTTTGGGAGGGAATTCCAAGATTTTAACCCAGCAACATTAAGGGAATGGCAATATATTTCCAAGTGAGGATGGCGAGTGGCTTGGGGACGGGACTTGCAGGTGGTGGTGTTCCCATATATCTGCTGCCCTTTGTCCTCCTAGATGGAAGTACTCGTGGGTGTGGAAGGTGCTGTTGAAAGACCTTTGGTGAATTTCTGCAGTGCATCTTCTAGACAGTACACATGGCTGCTTTTGAGGAACACTGCACTGTTAGAAGTGGAATCTGTCACCTAGGTGTAAAAGATTCCAGGATACTATTTGAAGAAGACTAAAGTAATTCATCTCAGTGTTCAGGCCAGTCTACATTTCTCAATCAACTTCAGTAAAACAGAAGTAGCCTATGCCAGAATGCTGCAGAACCTGGGCCCAGTTCCCCATCTACAGGTTTGGAGATTTGGAGAGTTGACAAGTTGGATATAAAATTGGCTTGGCCATAAAAGACAGATGGTAGTTGTGAAGGGATGTTTTTCTGACTGGTCTGCTTGGCCTGCTGTGTTCATCCAGCTCCACATCTTGTTATCTCTGTAACCAGTGGTGTTCTGCAAAGATCACTGTTGGTCCCTCTAATGTATATTAATGATTTGGATGAAAATATCAGTGGTCTGATTAGTAAGTTTGCAGATGACACAAAACTTGGTAGAGTTGTGGATAGTGAGGAAGGATTTCAAAGGACCCAGCAGGTTTTAGATCGGCTGGAAAGTTAGGCGGAGAAATGACAGATCGAGTTTAATCCGGACAAATGTGAAGACACTTAGGAGCATTGTTATACAGAGGGATCTTGGAGTCCATACTTATACCTCCCTAAAGGCGGAAACAAGGGGAACCAGCATTGGCTCAAGTGGACCCAGCGTTGGCTCGTGTGGGCCAAGTGTGAACTTGAGTGGGCCCAGTGCGGACTTGAGTGAGCCCAGCGTGGACCTCGTTGTGGCAGTGAGTGAGCCTTCAAATGGTACAGGAATTTTTTGCTTAATCTCAGTGCTCAACTATTCCATATAGTAATTGTCATTGCCTAGAGATTCATCCAGCCCTTCTGTGAGAAATGTATCAATCAACTGGAAACACTGTCAATGAAACCTTTTGTAGTGTTTTGGCACAAAGCTTTTCACAAGTACCTGTTGGTGTTTCTGGAGTATCCACTGCGTGCCAGTACACCATGATGGAGCCATCTGATTCATACATCTGTAAAGGCATGTTCCATGAGTTTACTAGAAACACTTACACATCCATTGCATTAACTATTACATTGTAATTGACTGCTCCAATACATAAAAACTGCACAATCACTCAACAGCAATGATGAGAATCATGAAGCCTGTTAAATGGTATGGCAGTCCTAAAGACACATCAACAAAAAAAGAGAGAACAGATATTTCGGGGCTATATTTAATGTACAAGATGTTTAGTATCCAAGAGAACAACCTATGGACTTCTCTGCTACAGAAAGCAGCTGATGTCAAAAATACCCAACGTTTCAAAGGAAGAGTCAGATATAGTTCTTGGGGCTAAGGGGATCAAAGGGTATAGGCAGAAAGCAAGAGGAGAGTACTTTGTACGATGATCAACCATGATCATTTTGTAGAATTATACAATACCGGAAAGGCCTTCAGCCCATCAAGTTTGCACTGACAAAACTACTGTAAATCTACACTAGTCCCACTTTCCAGCATTTGGCTCAAGTCACTAAAATATTATGACATTTCCAATGGTCATGCAAGAACTTTTTCAAAGGTATGAGATCTCCCGTCTCAACTACTCTCCCAGGCAGTGGAATCCAGTCGTCACCACCCGCTGGGTGAAAATTTGTTTTCTCAAATCCCCTTTAAACCTCCTGCCCTTCACCTTAAAATTACGCCTCCTTGTTACTCACCTTTCAACTAAGGGGAACAGCTGCTTTCTATCCACCCTGTCCACACCCCTCAGTAAGGTACTATCTCAGCCTTCTCTGTTCTAAAGAGAACAACCAGAGTTTAGAGACAGTGGGAACTGCAGATGCTGGAGAATCTGAGATAACAAGGTGTAGAGCTGGATGAACACAGCAGGCCATGCAGCATCAGAGGAGCAGGAAAGCTGACGTTTTGGGTCTGGACCCTTCTTCAGGAATAAAAAACCAGAGAGTTTATACAGTTTCTCTGCATAGCTAAATGTGAATGGAGCAGCAGGCTTGGATGGACTACTTCTGCTCCTGTTTTCTATGTTTGAAAAGGCTACTCAGTCCGTCCTCATCAAATCATTCTCCTGATCACAACCCATCTCTCTGTCCCAAGATGCACACTATAAACCCTCAATTTCCTCATCTCATTTTGTCCCACTCACCACCTTGGTTGTAGTTGGAGATGAGGTGAATAGTTAATTGTTGAAGACTATCAATATTAATACATATACATCACAGATTCACTCCACTGTCAGTCTCAATAGCTTTGATTCCTTTCAATTCCAACTCCAAAAACAAAGAGAATTTAATTCACTTTGACTAATGGTTTCATTTACCAGCTTCTCATGAGGTAATTGCAACAAAAATATTTAGACAGTAAATGTCTCAAGGCACTTCACAGAAACAAAATAAAACATGACAGGGAGCCACAAGGAGATATTAGATCAGATGACCCGAAACTGGGCAAAGACAGGTTTTAAGGGGTGTCCTAAGAAAGATAGTAAGCTAGAGGGGTGCAGGCGGGAATTCCAAATGTGAAACTAAGGCATCTGAAGACTCAGCCACCACTGCTGGACAATTAAAATCAGGGATGCACAAACTGTCAAACTGAAAGCAGCACAGCTACCTTGCAGACATCATGTGGCTGGAAGAGATTACAAAGAGACTTGAACAATTAAATGAGATTATGCTGGAGATGTATATATTCAGATTGACTTTAGCCCCAACCCTACCTGAATGCCTTTCTGTGATGCCAGTACGAGGAGAATGCGAGAAGGTAACACACACCACGAAGCCTGCAGGAAGACAGAGGAAAAATGTTCAGTAATAACGTATCTACTTTTATATTCTGACAAGGTGGAAGAAATCACAGTTGGCTAAAGGGTTAATATTTCTATTTATTCATTCAAGAATGTGGGTTTCACAAGGGGGCCAGCATTTATTACCCATTCCTAGGTACCCTGGAGAAGGTGGTGGTGCACTGCTGCAGTCCATGCGGTACAGTGATATAAAGGGAGGGAGCTCCACGATTTTGATCCAGGGCCAATGCAGGAGTCAGGATAGTGTGGGGTTTGGAATGAACCTTGCAGATGGTGGTGTACCCTCGTGTTTGCTGCCCTTGTCCTTCTAAATGGCAGAGGTCACAGGTACAAAGAACAAAGAACAAAGAAAATTACAGCACAGGAACAGGCCTTTTGGCCCTCCAAGCCTGCGCCGATCCAGATCCTCTATCTAAACCTGTTGCCTATTTTCCAAGGATCGGTATTTCTCCGCTCCCTGCCCAGTCATGTATCTGTCGAGATACATCTAAAATGACACTATCGTTCCCGCCTCTACCACCTCTGTTGGCAACATGTTCCAGGCACCAACCACCCTACGCATAGAGAACTTTCCACACATATCTCCCTTAAACTTAGATAACAAGCATGGGGCTGGATGAACACAGCAGGTCAAGCAGCATCATAGGAGCAGGAAAACTTGACGTTTCGGGCCTAAACCCTTCATTTCTGATGAAGGGTTTAGGCC
>JAHRHZ010000156.1:1777403-1787934 GCA_024137785.1 Ginglymostoma cirratum | reverse complement strand
AAGGGTCTCGACCCGAAACGTCAACTTTCCTGCTCCTCTGATGCTGCTTGGCCTGCTGTGTTCATCCAGCTCCACAACGTTTTATCTCAAAGTTAAAAGTTCAACAGTTTTTGATGAGTCCTCTGCTTAGTTCACTCTGTGGGAGACCTGTTCTCAAGAAAGCGAGGGACCTCCCTCACCACTTGCTCTTTGCACACTAGGCCGCGATGCACTGCTGCTGCTGCTGCCCCAATCTCCTCCTGCTGTCTCCAGAATATGCCTTGGCAGGACCCATTCACAAGCTGAGAGACCGGACTCAGACACCGCCATGGGCCACAAAGAGACCAGGCCGAGACACCGCCAAGCTGGGCTGAGAGACCACCATGGATCACCAACAGATGGGGCCAAGAGACTGCCAAGGGCCATGCCAGGCCAGGCCAGGAATGAAGAAAAGAAACAAACAAAAAAACAAAAAAAAAAGAGAAAGAAATGCAAAACGGATGGAGCCGACGAGCCCCGGCTGAAGCCTCCTACTCCACCACCATCTTGGAAATAGACTTGGTTTGTAAAGTTAGATCACACAGGATCCAGGGAGAGCTGGCCAATTGGATACAATATTGGCTTAACAGTAGGAGACAGAGGGTGATGGTAAACGGCTATTTTTCAGACTGGAGGCCTGTGACCAGTGGTGCTCCACACAAGGATCAGTGCTATTTGGATGAGAATGCAGGAGGCATGGTTAGTAAGTGCAAATTACATCAAATTCAGTGGTGTAATGGGCAGTGAAGTTTATCTAAGAATACAACGGGATCTTGATCAGCTGGGCCAATGGGCTGCGGTGTGGCAGATGGAATTTAATTTATATAAATGCAAGGTGTTGCACTTTGGTGAGAAAACCAGGGCAGGACTTACAGAGTTAATGGTAGTGCACAGGGGAGCACTGTCGAGCAGAGAGACTAAGGGGTTCAGGTAAATAGTTCCTTGAAAGTAGTGTCACAGGTAGACAGGGCGGTGAAGGCGGTGTTTGGCATGCTTGCCGTCATCGGTCAGAGCATTGAGTACAGGTGTTGGGATGTCATGTTACGGCTGTACAGGACATTGGTGAGGCTACTTTTGGAGTACCGCATACATCTCTGGTCACCCTGCTATAGAACTGATATAATTAAATTGGAAAGGATGCAGAAAAGATTTACAAGGATGTTACTAGGATTGGATCAGGTTACCTGGTGTCGTGTGTTTTCTGACCTTGTCCACCCCAGTCCAACACCGGCACCTCCACATCATAACTAGGATCGAAGTGTTTGAATTATAAGGAAAGGCTAGATAGGCTGGGAGTTTTTTCCCTGGACTGTAGGAGGTTGAGGGGTAACCTTATAGAAGTTTATCTATATCCCTCGTGATTTTATAAAGTTCACAGCAAAAGTGTTTTCCGCAGGATAGCAGAATTCAAAAAATAGACAGCACAGGTTTAATATAAGACAGTGTGGAACTGGAGGAACACAACAGGCCAGGCAGCAGAGATTTTCTGAAAAATTTTCCTCAAGAAGGGTCCTGACCCAAAACATCAGCTTTCCTGTTCCTCTAATGTGGCTGGCCTGCTGTGTTCCTCCAGCTCCACACTGTGTTGTCTCTGACTCCAGCATCGGCAGTTCTTACTATCTCTGAGTACAGGTTTAGGGTGAGAGGGGTAAGATTTAAAAGGGTCCCAAGGGGCAACTTTTTCACACGGAGGGTGGTGCATATATGGAATGAACTGCCAGGAAGTGGTTGATGCAGGTACAGTTACAACATTTGGACAGGTATATGAATGGGAAATGGGACTAGTTCAGTTTGGGAAACCTGATCAGCATGGACAAATTGAACTGAAGAGTCTGTTTCCGTGCTGTATGGCTCTATGACTCTATGTGATGCTGGGGACCACTGGAGATGGATCATCCATATGGCACTTCTAGCTGAAGATTACTGCGAATGCTTCTCCCTTATCTTTTGCACTGACGGACTTGGCCTTTCTGTCATGGAGGACGGGATATTTGTGGAGCCTCCTCCTCCAGTGAGTTGTTTAATCATCCACCATCATTCATGACTAAGTGTGGTAGGACTGCAAAGCTTAGATCTGATCTGTTGGTTGTGGGATCGCTTAGCTCTGTCTATCACTTGCTGCTTATGCTGCTTGGCATGCAAGTAGTCCTGTGTCGTAGCTTCAAACCTCATTTTAAGGAATGCTTGGTGCTGCTCCTGGCATGCCCTCCTGTACTCTCAGTGAACCAGAGTTGATCCCCTGGCTGGATGGTAGCAGTTGAGTGGGGGATATGCTGGGCCATGAGGTTACAGATTGTGCTGGAGTACTATTCTGCTGCTGTTGATGGCCCACAGCACCTCATGGATGCCCAGTCTTCTGTTGCCATATCTGTTCGAAGTCTGTCCCACTTAGCACAGTGATACTGCCACACAACACGATGGAGGTTATTCTCAATTCAAAGGTGGGACTTTGTCTCCACATGTGGTGGTCACTCTTACTGATACTGTCATGGACAGATGCATCCACAACCGCAGATTGGTAAAGATGAGGTCAAATATGATTTTCCCTCGTTAGTTTCCTCACAAGCCGCCCGCAGACCCAGTCCAGTAGCTATGTCCTTTATAATCCAACCAGCTCGATCAGTAGTACTGCTGCTGAGCCACTCTTGGTGGTGAACATTGAAATCTCCCGCTCAAGAGTACGTTTTGTGCCCATGCTGTCCTCATTGCATCCTCCAAGCGTTGTTCAACATAGAGGCATACCAATTCATCAGCTGAAGGAGGACTATACGTGATAATCAGCAAGAGGTTTCCTTGCCCATATTTATGTCTATTAGACTTCATGGGGTCTGGAGTCAACGTCGAGGATTCCCAGGGCAACTCCCTCCTGATCGTACTCTGTCCTGCTGGTTGGGGCAGGACATATCTAGGGATGGTGATAGTGGTGCCTGGGACATTGTCTATAAGGTGCGATTCCGTGAGTGTGACTACGTCAGGCTGTTGCTTGACTAGTCTGTGAGACAGCTCTACCAATGTTGGCACTAGCCCCCAGATGTTAGTAAGGAAGAGTTTTCAGGGTTCATATCTTCAGTCTAAACCTAATCTTCTTTGAATATAATCCCCATCCTCACACCAACAGGCAGACACACAGAGGTAAGGGACAAATTAAAAATAATTGTAAGTTGCCAGTTTGATAACTGTTTGAATGACGAATACCAAGCCTTCATGATATCTAATGGACTGTATTACAAGCACATAGGATTGTATATCTTGCTTGAATTCCAAAGTCACCTGTCAATGTCAACAGCTTCTGTAGACCTCCACAGACTTTTACATATTTCTTATAGACTGAGACTGTTCTCTTTTTCTTTTCTCAGGACTTTGAACAAGTCAATAACTGGAGAATAACTAGTGAGAGCAAAACCAAAAATCCAGTCCAGCAGGTTGCAGGACAACACTAAACTAAAATCGAAAGAACTGCAGATGCTGTAAATCAGGAACAAAAACGGGTTCAAATCCCAACAAGGCAGATGGTGGAATTGGCATTCTGGAATTAAGACTGATCTACTGATCACCATGAAATCATTGCCGATTGTCGGAAAAACGCATCTGGTTCACTAATGTTCTTCAGAGGAAGAAATCAGCCACTGTCACCTGGTCTGGCCTACATGTGACTCCAGACCCACAGCAATGTGGTTGACTCTCAATTGTCCTCTGAAATGGCCTAGCAAGCCACTCAGTTGTAACAATCACTACAAAGACACAAAGAAATAAAACTGGACAGATCACCTGGCATCGACCTAGGCACCAGAAAAGACAACGGCAGAAACAGCCCTGGGTTCCGCCAGGGCCATTCAGCTCCTGATCTCATTACAGACTTGGTTCAAACATGGACAAATCAGCTGAATTCCAGAGGTGACGTGAGGTGAGGTGAGAGTGACAGCCCTTGATATCAAGGCTGCATTCAACTGAGTGTGGCATCAAGGCACCCTGGCAAAACTGGAATCAAAGGGCATCAGGGAGCAAACGCTCCAGTGGTTGGAGTCATACTTGACACATAGGAAAATGGTCATGGTTGTGGGAGGTCAATCATCTCAGCTCCAGGACATGTCTGCAGGAGTTCCTCAGGGTAGTGCCGTAGACCCAACCATCTTCAGCTGCTTCATCAATGACCTTCCCGCCATCATAAGGCAATGATCGCACAATGTTCAGCACCACTTGTGACTCCTCAGATACTGAAGCAGTCAATATTCACATGCAACAAAATCTGGACAATATCCACACTTGGGCTGACAAGTGGCATTCGCGCCACACAACTGCCAGGCTATGACCACCCCTTGACACTCAACAGTGTTACCATCACTGAATCCCCCCACTATCAACATCCTGGGGGTTATAATTGACCAGAAACTCAACTGGACTCACCACACAAACACAGTGGCTACAAGAGCAGGTCAGAAGCTAGGAATCCTGCTGCGAGTAACTCACCTCCTGACTCCCTAAAGCCTGTCCACCATCTACAAGGCACAAGTCAGGAGTGTGATGGAATACTCCCCATTTGCCTGGGTGAATGCAGACCCAAAGCTAGACACCATCCAGGACAAAGCAGCCTGCTTGATTGGCACCACATCCACTCCCTCCACCACTGACGCTCAGTACACACTGCTGCTACTATCTACAAGATGCACTGCAGAAATTCACCAAAGATCCTCAGACAGCACCTTTCAAACCTACAATCACTTCTACCTAGAAGGACAAGGGCAGCAGATATATGGGAACACCACCACCTCCAAGCCACTCACCATCCTGACATGGAAAAATATTGCCGTTCCTTCGCTGTCGCTGGGTCAAAATCCTGGAATTCCCTCCCTAATAGCTTTGTGGGTCAACCAACAGCAGGAGGACTGCAGTGGTTCAAAAAGGCAGCTTAACACCACCTTTTCAAGGGCAATTAGGGATGGGCAAGAAATGCTGGCCGGCCGGCCAGCCAGCCAGCCAGCGATGCCCACTTTCCACAACCGGATAACATAAAAGCTCAGCAAGTCAGGCAGCATCTGTGAAGGAGAAAACAGAGTTAACGTTTCAGATCCGGTGGCCCATCCTCAGAACTCATCAGTTCTGAGGAAGGGTCACTGGAAACTCCCACCCACCTTCCTGCAAAAATGCCATCCCCTATTCCCAATTCCTTTGCCTCCGCCGCATCTGCTCCCAGGATGAGACATTCCACTCCCATAATCTCAGATGTTCTCATTCTTCAAGGACCGCAACTGCCCCCCCACAGTGGTCGAGAACGCCCTCGACCGTGTCTCCCGCATTTCCCGTAACTCATCCCTCACACCCCGTCCCCGCAATAATAACCAAAAAAGAATCCCCCTCGTCCTCACGTACCACCCCACCAACCTCCGGATCCAACGCATCATCCTCCGACACTTCCGCCATCTGCAATCTGACCCCACCACCAAAGACATTTTTCCCTCCCCACCCTTATCTGCTTTCCAGAGAGACCACTCCCTCCGCGACTCCCTTGTCCGCTCCACACTCCCCTCCAGCCCCACCTCACCCAGCACTTTTCCCTGCCACCGCAAGAAGTGCTACACCTGCCCCTACACCTCCTCCCTCACCCCAATCCCAGGCCCCAAGAAGACTTTCCACATCAGGCAGATGTTCACCTGCACATCTGCCAATGTGGTGTACTGCATCCGCTGTACCCATTGTGGCTTCCTCTAGGTCGGGGAAACCAAGCGCAGGCTTGGGGACCGCTTTGCAGAACACCTGCGCTCAGTTCGCAACAAACAACTGCACCTCCCAGTCGCGAACCATCTCAACTTCCCCTCCCATTCCTCAGACGACATGTCCATCCTGGGCCTCTTGCAATGCCACAGTGATGCCACCCGAAGGCTGCAGGAACAGCACATCATATTCAGCCTGGGACCCCTGCAGCCCAATGGTATCAATGTGGATTTCACAAGCTTCAAAATCTCCCCTCCCCCAATCGCATCCCAAAACCAGCCCAGCTCATCTCCGCCTCCCTAACCTGTCCTTCCTCTCACCTATCCCCTCCTCCCACCTCAAGCCCCACCCACATCTCCTATCTACTAACCTCATCCCGCCCCCTTGACCTGTCCGGCCTCCCTGGACTGACTTATCTCCTTCCTACCCCCCCGACCTACACTCACCTTTACTGGCTCCATCCCTGCCTCTTCGACTTGTCTGCCTCCTCTCCACCTATCCTCTCCTCTATCCATCTTCTATCCGCCTCCCCCTCTCTCCCTATTTATTTCAGAACCCTCTTCCCCTCCCCCATTTCTGATGAAGAGTCTAGGCCCGAAACGTCAAGCTTTCCTGCTCCTATGATGCTGCTTGGCCTGCTGTGTTCATCCAGCCCCACATCTTGTTATCTCGGATTCTCCAGCATCTGCAGCACCTTTTATCTCCGAAACGTTAACTCTGATTTTTTCTTCACAGATGCTGCCAGACCTGCTGATTTTTTCCAGCCACTTTGTTATTGTTCCAAAACAACACTCCCTCCTGCCCAAAAACCTAGCCAAACCAGTTCACTCTTTGTTTTTTTCACTCCATGATTGAGGAGAACCTGCAGTCCAAAGATGTGCAGGCTAGGTGGACTGACCATGCTAAATTGCCCATAGTGTTCAGGGGTGTGTGGGTTATAGGGGGATGGGTCTGGGTGGGATGGTCCAAGGGTCTGTGTGGACTTGTTGGGCCGATGGGCCTGTTTCCACACTGTAGGGATTCTATGATTGATTCTTTTTTATCACCCAGTCAAACTGTGTAGGTCTGCAGTCCCTGTCTGAGCAACTCAGTTGGCTCAGAAATCAGCTGTTGGAGTTCTGGCATTAAATATGCTGGAAACCATGCTATTAGCTGTGTATTAATTGTGTTTAACTGTATGCAGTTGGTTCACTAACTAGGGATTCACTATGTAAACAGACTGAACTGTGGTTGTCGGGTTCGGAGCAGCTTCTGTGCAGACCTCACTGGAAGGAACATTGATTTGATTTGGAAGTGGTTGTTTATTTGAACGTAAGAACAGGGAAAGGCCATCCTGCCAATAGAGCCTGCTCTGCCATTCAATACAATCTTAGATGATTAAACAATGTCTTTTATCCACCACATCCCAATAAACCTGTACACCACATAGTGCGCATCTCTTTAAATGAATTTTTATGCAAGCATTGTTTAAGTCCTTTCCTTCACTTGTCACAACCTGAAGGTATAATACCACGGGCTCTGGCACACTGATATAAAGTGCCAAGACTAAAGGTGAAGAGTACATTGTGCATCATAGGCCGGGATACATGAAAGGAGCAAGCTCAGGTCATCCGGTGGCTTCTGTGCAGATTGAGAATCTTCAGTTGAACCTAATTTTGGATGCTGAAAGGAATTCAAGTGACATAAGCAGTCTGTCCATACCTGAATGATTAAGGAAGTACCATGTACCATGCCTCCCTCCTTCGACTGCAGCTGCCTGTGCGAGAGGTTCAGCCCATCAGTGGAGGCACTAACCATGTTCACCACACTACCATGAATTACAGCAAAGTAGGCGAGGTTCTTATCAGTGATGGGCAGGATACTGAGATTGTTGTAGAGAGCAGAAGCACTGCTCTTAATCTGAATGCTCTTCTCCCTCTTGTACATTCTGCAACAACAATGGAGAAAATCTTCTTTAGGGTAAAATATATCTCAAAGATTTCAAGATGAACAGGAAATTTTTCAGTTTATCCCATCAACAAAACAACAGGAAGCCTATCAGCCCCTCAAAATTGTCTTGCCATACTAGATTACAGTCATACCATAAGATACAGGAGCAGTAGGCCATTCAGCCCACTGAGTTTGTTCCATTATGCAGAGAGATAATGGCTGACCTGATAAATCCTCAACTCCACTTTCCTACCTTTGCCCAATCTTTGATTCCCTTATTGATTAAAAATATGTCAATTTCAGCCTTGAACTTGCATGCCAACTTTGTGGTTTATAAACAAAGACTCCAAAATCATTCTGAACTGCAACTTTTCTCAGTCTTTCCCAGTTTAAATCGTTTTCAGCTCTTCCATTGTTTCTATCAAAGTTCATACTCTCATATTTTCCTCATTATATTCCATCTGCCAAGTTACACACTTGTTGATTTCTCTCTACAGACATATGGTGCCATCTTCATCCGTTGCCTTTTCAACTCATCCAAGTCATTAATATATATTGTAAACAATTGTGTCCCTAGCACTGAACCCGGTGTCAATCCATTTGTTGCAGGATGACACCCTGAAAATGCCATTTTTTGTAACCATTTTCAACTAGTTATCCAAAGCTCTATCCAGTACAATATACGATCCCAATATCATAAGCTCTTATGTCATTAGGTAGGTTACGTGCAGTTGCTTATCAAACGACTTTTGGCCACAAGCCTTTAGGAGTCACGGTCACAGCTACAGAGAACAGTATCTCTCACCCAAATTATACTATCCCCTACCATCACTACATTGCACTTTCTCCTCCCCATTCCCCACTTGGATAGTTCTCCGTGCCATGGTAACTTGGTCAGTTTGCTCATCCCCGTACACTTACGGTGCCAAGGTATATAAGGGCTATGGGCCAACTGCTGGAAAATGTGATTACAATAGTTCGGTAATTGAGTATAAACTACTTTTACAAAGTGAGAAGATAAAGATTTGAGATTGACACTCAAATGTATGAAGATCTTACTTTTACTTGAAAGATTAGAAATAGTTACCAGTCTTTCACATCAACCAGCTGCTTTATTTTGACAAAAGTAACCTCTCTCCTTCTTCCACTGAACCCCTTGACATGCAAAAGTCCAGCATTCTGTCCAACTTATAGTATCAAGTGCTAAGTCACACCAAGTTAGCAACTACTTGCTGCACTCAACATAAAGGGAGGAAAGTGGAGCACCCAGTGGAAATCCACAGACACAGTGGAAATATGCAAACTCCATACAGTCACTCAAGGCTGGAGCCAAACCAAAGGCCACGTCCAGCGCCCTCCTGAATATATCCAACGAACTGGCCCCAACAGATTCCTGTGGAAGAGAATTCCAGAGGTTCACAATTCTCTGAGTGAAGAAATTCTTCCTCATCCCAGTCCTGAATGGCTCACCTCTTATTCTTAAACTGTGACCCCTAGTTCTGAACTTCCCCAACGTCAGGAAAATTCTTCCTGCATCTAGCCTGTCCAGTCCCATCAGGATTTCATACGTTTCCATGAGATTCACTGCGTATTCTTCTAAACTCCAGTGAGTACAAATCCAGTCGATCCAGTCTTTCTTCACGTGTCAGTCCTGTCATTTCTGAAATCATTCTGGTGAACCTTTGCTGGACTCCCTCAAAAGCAAAAAGGTCCTTCCTCAGATTAGGAGACCAAAATTGCACAAAATATTCAAGGTGTGGCCTCACCAAGGCTGTGTATAACTGCAGCAAGACATCCTTTGTCTGAGACTCAAATGTTGTCACTATGAAGGCCAGCACACTATTCATTAGGCTACACCACCACCTTCTGAAGGGCAACTAGGGATAGGCAATAAATGCTGGCCAGCCAGCAATGCCCACATCCCATAGATGAATAAAAAAACCTCCTTCCATTGACACTATCAATTCTGTTCACCGTCTAAAGTAATGAAATCTCCCATTAAACTTCATCATCTGAACGCCTGGGTATATCATTTCCTCCTGTAGATACCTGTCAGACATTTGGTCAGTGACACAAGAAGAGAAAAAGAATCTGGGAAAAAAACAATCTACCACTTGCATCTCAAAGTAATACAGCACAGAAAGAGGGCTGTCCACACTACCCCTTCACCCACTATTTATTTAAAATCTGTCCATCTCCTCAATAAATTTATTCAGTAGCTTGACTTCTCTCTGTGGTCCTTGTCAATCAAATCAGTATCTTGTATACGTCAATTAACACTCCCGCCATTCTGTTAAACTGCTCAATCTCTCCTCAAGGGGTGAGTTAGTCTCTGTCTGGGAGGGGTCAGTCAGTTAGTCTCTCTCTCTCTCTTCCTGGGAAGGGGTCAGTCTCTCTCTCTCGCTCTCTCTCTGGGAGGGGACCGGTCTCTCTCTCTCTCTCTCTGGGAGGGGGCCAGTCACACTCTCTCTCTGGGAGGGGGCAGGTCTCCCTCTCTCCCCCCCTCTCTGGGAGGGGGCCAGTCTCCCTCTCTCTGGGAGGGGGCAGGTCTCCCTCTCTCCCCCTCTCTCTCTCTGGGAGGGGGCCGGTCGCCCTCTCCCTCTCTCCCTGGGAGGCGGCAGGTCTCTGTCTCTCCCTCTCTGGGAGGGGGCCGGTCTCTCTCTCTCTCTCTCCCTCCCTCCCTCTCTGGGAGGGGGCCGGTCTCTCTCTCTCTCCCTGCCTCTCTGGGAGGGGGCCGGTCTCTCTCTCTCTCTCTCTGGGAGGGGGCCAGTGTCTCTCTCTCTTTGGGAGGCGACAGGTCTCTCTCTCTCTCTGGGAGGGGGCCGGTGTCTCTCTCTTTCTCTCTGGGAGGGCCGGTGTCTCTCTCTCTCTCTCT
>JAHRHZ010000156.1:1762055-1772403 GCA_024137785.1 Ginglymostoma cirratum | reverse complement strand
GGGGGCCGGTGTCTCTCCCTCTCTCTGGGAGGGGGCCGGTGTCTCTCTCTGGGAGGGGGCCGGTGTCTCTCCCTCTCTCTGGGAGGGGGCCGGTGTCTCTCTCTCCCTCTCTCTGGGAGGGGGCCGGTGTCTCTCCCTCTCTCTCTGGGAGGGGGCCGGTGTTTCTCCCTCTCTCTGGGAGGGGGCCGATCTCTGTCTCTCTGACCTGGCTGGTACCGGTTGTTCGCTGCTCTCCCTCCCTCAGGCCGCTGTTTCCATGACAACGGCCGCCAGCGACGTCATTGCGTCATGGGGCGGAGCGTTTCCTGGAGACGGCGGCGAGTCAGGTAAGAGAGAGGGTAAATATCCTTGAGAGAGGGATAAACATTCCTGAGAGAGGGGTAAATTTCCAGGGGAGAGGTGTAAATACCCCGGAGAGAGGGTATAGATGCCCTCAAAATAGGAATAAATATCCCAGAGAGTGGGTAAATGCCCTGGGGAGAGGGGCAAACACCCCAGAGATGGGGGTAATTACCCCAGAGAGAGGTTAGATACCCCAGAGATAGGGGTAAATACACCGTAGAGGGTAAATTTCCTAGAGATAGGGGTAAATACTCCCAGATAAATGGTAAATACTTCTAGAGAGAGGGTAAATATCCCAGAGGTAAGGGTAAATACCCTAGAGGGAGTGGGTAAATACTCCCAGAGGGGGTAAATACCCCAGATATAGGTGTGAATACCCTGGAAAAAGGGGTATTTTTCCCCAGAGGGAGGGAAAGTATCCCAGAGATGGGGCAAATACCCCAGAGAGTGGTGGTAAATACCCCAGAGTGAGGGTAAATACCCTAAAGATAGAAGTGTAAATATCCCCAGAGATAAGGAGAAGAATTAATACTCCCAGATATAGAGAAAGGGTGAATACCCCAGTAAAAGAGAGGTGTAATTACCGTGGGGTTAGAAAGAGGAGTAAATATACCCAGAGATAGAGAAAGGGGTAATTACCCACAGAGATAGAAAGAGGGGAAATAACCTGGAGATGAAGAGAGAAGGGTAAATACCCCAGTGATAGATAGAGGTAAATACCCTCAGAGATGAGAGGGGTAAATACCCTCAAAGGTAGAGAGAGGGGTAAATACCCCAGAGATACAGAGGGATAAATACATCCAGAGATGGAGAGAGGGGAAATACTCCGGAGATAGACAATGGTAAATACCTGTTATGGATAGAAAGAGATTTGGGTAAATATCCCCAGAAATAAGGAGGGATAAATATCCCATTACAGATAGAGGGGAGTAAATACACCCAGTGATAGAGCAGGAAAGGGATAAATACCTGTATTAGATCAAGAGAGGGATAAGTACCCCAGAGATAGAGCGTAGTTAATACCCCTAGAGAGAAAGAAGGGTAAATAACCCTTACAAATAGAGGAGTAAATATTCCCAGATAAAGAGGGGTAAATACTCCCTCAAAGATAGACGGGTGTAAATAAACCTAGTGATAGAGCGGGAGAAGGGTCAATACACCCTTACAGATAGAGAGAGGGGTAAACATATAGATAGAGAGGGGTAAAACCCCTCCAGAGAAAGATAATAACCCCCAGCGTCAGTCACCCAAGGCTGGAATCAAACCCTGGGACTGTGAGGCAGCAGTGATAACCACTGAGCCACTGTGCCATCCATACATTCCGAGATAGATTGAGGGGTAAGTTTTTTTTAAATTTTGTTTGTGGGATCTAGGTGTTGCTGGCTGGGCCAGCATTAATTCTTGTCACTTGAGAAGGTAGTGCTGAGCTGCTTTTTTTGAACTGCTGCACTCCGTGTGCTGTGGGCCCAAAATGCCCTTAGGGACGGAATTCCAGGATTTTGACTCAGTGACAATGAAGGAATGCCGTTATATTTCAAAGTCAGGATGATGAGTGGCTTGGAGGGAACTTGCACCTCTCTCTCCTTCCTGGACCTCTCTGTTTACATCTCTGATACCTCTCTCTCCTTCCTGGACCTCTCTGTTTCCATCTCTGGATGGAACCACCTGGAAACCGATATCCATTTCAAGCCCACTGACTCCCACAGCTACCTAGAATACACCTCCTCTCACCCACCTTCCTGCAAAAATGTCATCCCCTATTTCCAATCCCTTTGCCTCCGCCGCATCTGCTCCCGTGATGAGGCATTCCACTCCCGGACATCCCAGATGTCCTCGTTTTACAAGGACCGCAACTTCCCCTCCACAGTGGTCGAAAACGCCCTCGACCGCATCTCTTGCATTTCCCGCAACTTATCCCTCGCACCTCCTCCCTGCAATAGCAACAAAAATAGAATCCCCCTCGTCCTTACATACACCCCACTAATCTCCAGATCCAACACATCATCCTCCAGCACTTCCGCCACCTGCAATCTGACCACATTACCAAAGACATTTTTTCCTCCCCACCCTTATCTGCTTTCCGGAGGGATCACTCTCTCCGTGACTCCCTTGTCTGCTCCACACTCTCCACCAGCCCCCCGGCACTTTTCCCTGCAACCACAGGAAGTGCTATACCTACCCCTACACCTCCCTCCTCACCCCCATCCCATGCCCTAAGAAAACCTTCCACATCAAATAGATGTTCACCTGCACATCTGCTAATGTGGTAATACTGTATCTGCTGTTCCCGATGTGGCCTCCTCTACATCGGGGAAACCAAGCGAAGGCTTGGAGATCACTTTGTGGAACACCTATGCTCGGTTCATAACAAACGACAACACCTCCCAGTTGCGAACCACTTCACCTCACCCTCCCATTCCTCAGAGGACATGTCCATCCTGGGCCTCCTGTAGTGCCACAATGATGCCACCCGAAGGTTGCAGGAACAGCACCTCATATTTCACTTGGGAACCCTGCAGCCCAATGGTATCAAGGTGGACTTCACAAGCTTCAAAATCTCCCCTTCCCCAAACACATCCCAAAACCAGCCCAGCTCACCCCTGCCTCCCTGACCTGCCCGTCCTTTCTCCCACCTATCCACTCCTCCCACCTCAACGCCCACCCCCACCTCCTACCTACCAGCTTCATCCACGCCTCCTTGACCTGTCCATCTTCCCTGGACTGACCAGCCCCCACCCTAACTCCCCACCTACACTCACCTTTACTGGCTCCATCCCCGCATCCTTGACCTGTCCGTCTCCTCTCCACCTATCTGCTCCTTTATCCATCTTCCATCCGCCTCCCCCTCTCTCACTATTTATTTCAGAATCCCCTTCCCATCTCCCATTTCTGAAGAAGGGTCCAGACCTGAAACATTAGCTTTTCTGCTCCTCTGATGCTGCTTGGCCTGCTGTGTTCATCCAGCTCGACACCTTGTTATCTTGCAAGTGGTGAGTTTTCTACCTGAGATAGAGAGACATAGGTGGTAAATACCCCAATTGATAGAGAGAGGGCAAAAGCCTCACAGAAAAGGAGCAGTGATTACCCCACCAGACATGGAGAGAGAGAGGTCAATACCCCAGAGAGTGTGTGAGGGATAAATACCCCCTGAGATAGAAAGGGGTAAATATCCCCAGAGACAGGGTAAGAAAAATCCTCGGAGATAGAAGGGGGTAAGTGCCTCCCACAGAGAGAGAGAAAGAGGAGGGCAAATGCCCCAGAGAAATTGAAATATGCAAGAGTTAGAGAGAGGGGTAAATATACTCCAGAGATGGAGGGATAAATGCCCCTTTTACAGAGAGGGTAAATACCGCAGAGATTACACAGAAGGGGCTAAACCCTTCTGACCCTTCTGGTCACCACACTACCAGAAGGATGCGGATGCTTTGGAGAGAATACAGATAAGGTTTACCAGGATGTTGCCTGGTAACGGGGATTTTAGCTATGAAGAAAGGTTGGAAAAACTGGGTTAGTCTTCACTGGAATGCAGGAGGTTAAGGGGCGACCTAATAGAAGTTTATAAGATTGTGAATGGCTTCGATAGAGTGGAAAGTATGAGGCTTTTTCCCAGGATGGAGAGGTCAATTACTAGGGGACACAGGTTCAAAGTGCTGCGGTAGGCGGGGGGAATTTTAAAAGAGATGTGTGCGGCAAGTTTTTCACACAAAGGGTGATGAGTGCCTGGAACACACCTTCAGAGGAAGTGGTGGAAGCAGACGCAATAGCTGCATTCAAGAAGCACCTGGACGAATACATGAATAGGAAGGGAGTAGAGGGATACGGATCCTGTAAGTGAAGACAGTTTTAGTATGGAAGGGCAAAATGTGTCGGTGCAGGCTTGGAGGGCCGATGGGCCTGCTCCTGTGCTGTATTGTTCTTTGTTCTTTCAAATACTTCCAGAGTTAGAAAGATAAAGAGAAAATACACTCCCAGAGATATCAAGAGTGGTATAAATACCCCAGAGATTAGAGAAGGGGGGTAAATACAACAGAAATAAATGGGTAAATACACCTCAGAGATAGAGAGGGGGTAAATGCCCAAGAAGGAGAGGGGTAAATACTCAAGAGATTGGAGTGAGGAGTAAATACCCACCAGAGATAAATGGACTCAGCAAGAGAGAGGGGGGTTAATAACCCAGGGAGAAAGGTGGTAAATACCCCAGAGGTAGAGAGGTGTAAGTCCCCAAGAGAGTAAGGGTAAATACCCCAGAAATAAAGAGAGCTGGGTTGAATACTCCAGATTTAGAGAGAATGATGAATACCCCAGAGAGATCATCAGGTAACTACCCCAGAGATAGAGAGAAACAGACACAAATACTCCAAAGAGAAAGGGGCAAATACCCCAGACAGAGGCGTAAATACTCCAGAGAGAGATATAAGTTACCTAATGGTAGAAGTATCAATAGCCTATTGAGAGAGGGTGGCCTAAGTATCTTAGGTGCAGAGAGAAAAATAGCACAGATATAGAAAGGTAAATACCCCAGAGAAGGAGTGGAGTAAATAATTTGAGATAAGGATGGGTAAATACCCCTGAGATAGATGGGTGAATATTTCAAACTTAGAGACACAGGAATAAGTATGCCAGTGTTAGAGAGAGGGGTAAATTCCCCAGAGATAGAGACAAAAGGGAGAGTGTGGTAAATACCACAGAGAGAGTGAGAATGGTAAATACGCCAGGAATGGACAAAGAGGTAAATATCCCAGAGATAGACAGCATGGTAAATACTGCAGAGTTAGAGGTAAATACCCTTGAGAGAGATGGGATTAATACCCCAGAGAGGAAAGAGTAAATACTGCAGAGATAAAGAGAAAGGGAGATACCTAAGAGGATCAGTTAAATACCCCAGAGAGAGTGTGGTACATATTGCAGTGATAGAGAGGGTAAATATCCTTGAGAGACGGGGCTAATACCCCAGAGATAGTGAGAAGGGTAAATAACCCCAACATGCCGAGGTAAATACCCCAGAAATATGCCAGTGATAGAAAAAGAGGAGTAAATACCTAAAGAGAGAGAGAGGAGGAGGGTCATACCCAAGGCAGAGAGACAGAGTGGTGGTAATACCTGGAGGGGGCGGGGGGTGTTGTGAGAGAGAGGAGAGGTAATACACAGGGTAGAGAAAGAGAGGGAGGAGGGGACAATACCTGCTGTAGCAGTGTGGGGGGAGAGACAGAGAGGAGGGAGGTAATATCTGGGGTGGGGAAAGAGAAAATGAGGAGCTTTTATCTGGGACCTGGGGGAGGCGAGAGAGAGAGAGAGGAGAGTTAATACCCAGGGTAGAGAGAGAGGTAGTGATAAGAAATGGAGTTGGGAGCAGAGGGAGAGAGATGGTGGTAATACCTGGGAGGGGGGAGAGGAAGGGTAGAGAAAGAGAGGGAAGAAGGGCAATGCAAAAGGGAGAGAGAGAGGAAGGGGAAATAGAAGCATGAGAGAGAAATAGGAGGGAGCAATTCTTGGGGGTACGGTAGAGGAAAGGGTTTTACAAGGCTTAAGAGGCGCCTGGGGAACAGTGGGGAGAGGGTCTTACCCCAGGGCTGGTGTGATGATGGGGCATAATCCATGGAATGAATGCAATATACTTGGAGGAAAGAGTGAGGGGCAATATCCAGGGAGTGGGGGAAATACCCAAGGAGATAATGCTCGGGACCTGGGCTGGGGTGAACAGTACTGGGGGAGAGGGAAGGGGGCGGTTGTGTGTGTGCATGCATGTTTGTGTGTGTGCGCACATGTCAGTACTCACAGGGACAGTATGAGGGGGCAGTACCCAAGGGCAGTCAAACAGAACAGAAATTGCTGGAGAAACCAAGTCTGGCAACATCTAAAACAAAGAACATTACAAAACAGGAACAGGCCCTTTGGACCACAAAGCCAACACAACGCCTTTCTAAATTAATAACCTTTTGCCTCTACGCCCCTGCCTATTCATGTATGTGTCAATATGCCTCTTAAACATTGGATCAAATTATATCTGCCATATCTCCGCCCAAGTCTACAGCCTTATATCCTGCTATATCCTTTTGGAATCTTCCTCACTATCTGCAGCTCCCCCAATCATTGTGTCATTTGCAAACTTACTAATCAGACATCTACATTCTCCTCCAAACCATTTGTATTACAAACAGCAGGGGTCCCAGCCTTGATTCTTGCAAAACAGCACTAATTACAGATCTCCAGTCAGAAAATAAACATTCCTCTGCTACTCTCTGACCAAGCAAGTTCTGTATCTTTCTTACTAGCTCACCATGGATCCCATATGACTTCACCTTCTGTGTAAGTCTGTCATGAGCGACCTTGTCAAAGGCCTTGTTAAAGTCCATATAGACAAATTTCACTACTCTGCCCTCATTAATCATCTTTATCAATTCCTCAAAAAACTCAATCAAGTTTGCGAGACACGACCTTCTCTGCACAAGGCCATGCCATTTATTGCTGATAAGTCCATATTTTTCGAAACGTGAGTAAATCTTATCCCTAAGAACCTTCTCCAATAACTTCCCTACCACTGACATAAGGCTCACTGGTCCGTAGAACAAAGAACATAGAACATTACAGCGCAGTACAGGCCCTTCGGCCCTCGATGTTGCGCCGACCTGTGAAACCAATCTGAAGCTGATCTAACCTACACTATTCCATTATCATCCATATGTTTATCCAACGACCATTTAAATGCCCTTAAAGTTGGCGAGTCTACAACTGCTGCAGGCAAGGCATTCCATGCCCTTTCTACTCTCTGAGTAAATAATCTACCTCTGACATCTGTCCTATATCTATCACCCCTCAATTTAAAGCTATGTCTCCTCGTGCTAGCCATCACCATCCGAGGAAAAAGGCTCTCACAGTCCACCCTATCCAATCCTCTGATCGTCTTGTAACTTCCAAGATTATTCCTGTTGCCCTTCTTAAACAAAGGAACGACTTTGGCCAATTTTCAGTCCTCTGGCACCTCTCCTGTGATTAAAGAAAATACAAAGATTTCATACAAGGCCCCAGCAATTTCCTAGATAACAAGGTGTGGGGCTGGATGAACACAGCAGGCCAAGCAACATCATAGGAGCAGGAAAGATTGACGTTTCGGGCCTAGACCCTTCATCAGAAATAGCCAACCCCACACCTTGTTATCTCGGATTCTCCAGCATCTGCAGTACCTTTTATCCCCAGCAATTTCCTCCCTTGCATCCTTCAGAATTCTGGGATAGTTCTGATATGCCACAGCGAAAAACCACAACGACCTCCTCAGAAGACAGATGCAGGCCATGACCAGTAGGGTTCTTTATTCTTTATTCATTCATGGGATGAGGGCGTCACTGACTAGGCAGCATTTGTTGCCCATCCCTAATTGACCAGAGGGCAGTTAAGAGTCAACCACATTGCTGTGGGTCTGGAGTCACATGAAGGCCAGGCCAGGTAAGGATGGCACTTTCCTCCCTGAAGGACATGAGTGAACCAGATGGGTTTTTCTTGACGATGGATTCACAGTCATCATTAGACTCTTAATGCCAGATATTTTATTGAATTCAAATTCCACCATCTGCCATGGCAGGATTTAAACTGGGTCCCTGGAACATTATCTGGGTCTCTGGATTAACGGTCCAGCAATAATACCACTAGGCCATTGCCAAGGGTACCTCTTGTCGTCCAGTACTTCTCTAGGGCGGAGAAACTACACCATGTTCTTCGGAGCCTTCAACATGTCATCGATGATGACAAACATCTCGCCAAGATCATCCTACACCTCCACTTCTCACCTGCCAAACCTTAAACAGACCATTGTTCACAGCAAGCTACTCAGCCTTCAGTGACCACAACACCACACAATCCTGCCACGGCAACCTCTGCAAGACACGCCAGATCATCGACATGGACACTACCATCACATGTGGGAACGCCACCCACCATGTACACGGCAAATATTAATGTGACTCGGCCAATGTTGTCTACCTTATAGACTGCAGGGCAAGGAGACCATGCGGACATTATAACAACAGATGAATGGACACCGCGCAACAATTGCCAGACAAGAATGTTCCCTTGCAGTCAGGGAACACGTCAGTGGACAAGGACATTTAGCGCCCTCCAAGGCGGCCTTCAAGATACACAACAATGCAGAATCGCCGGACAGAGACTGACAACCAAGTTTTGGACCCATGAAGATGGCTTCAACCATGATCTTGGGGTCATGTCATGCTTCATGTAACCCCACCATGTTTCTGGATTTGTAAAATCCTTCTTACTGACCTGTTTTGACATCATCTTCTTGATAACTTATTATGATCTCTCTACCTTAAATAGTTTCTACAGTTTTGGATTACTTGTTACTTTGGTTAGACCCTCTACATGTAAGTCATACCTATCAGTCATTCGGTTTGTCTCCAGCACCACCTCATTTTTAATTTTTTGTAATTATCTCTCTGCCTCAATTAATCAGATCAGATAAAAGGTACTGCAGATGCTGGAGAATCCGAGATAACAAGCATGGGGCTGGATGAACACAGCAGGTCAAGCAGCATCATAGGAGCAGGAAAACTTGACGTTTCGGGCCTAAACCACCCACCGCCTCCAACCTCATCGTTCCCCAACCCCACACCGCCCGCTTCTATCTCCTCCCCAAAATCCACAAACCTGAATGCCCTGGTCGACCCATTGTCTCCGCCTTCTCCTGCCCCACCGAACTCATCTCCACCTACCTAGACTCCATTTTCACCCCCTTGGTCCAGGAACTCCCTACCTACGTCCGTGACACCACCCACGCCCTCCACCTCCTCCAGAACTTCCCAGGTCCCCAACACCTCATTTTTACTATGGACGTCCAGTCCCTATATACCTGTATTCCCCATGCTGATGGCCTAAAGGCCCTCCGCTTCTTCCTGTCCCGCAGAACGGACCAATCCCCCTCCACCGACACCCTCATCCGCCTAGCCGAACTCGTCCTCACCCTCAACAACTTTTCTTTCAATTCCTCCCACTTCCTACAGACAAAGGGGGTGGCCATGGGTACCCGCATGGGCCCAAGCTATGCCTGCCTCTTTGTAGGTTATGTGGAACAATCCCTCTTCCGTACCTACACTGGCCCTAAACCCCACCTCTTCCTCCGTTACATTGATGACTGCATCGGCGCCGCCTCGTGCTCCCACGAGGAGCTCGAACAGTTCATCCAATTCACCAACACTTTCCACCCCAACCTGAAGTTCACCTGGACCATCTCTAACACTTCTCTCTCCTTCCTGGACCTCTCTGTCTCCATCTCGGGCAACCACCTAGAGACAGATGTCCATTTCAAGCCCACTGACTCCCACAGCTACCTGGAATACACCTCCTCCCACCCACCCTCCTGCAAAAATGCCATCCCCTATTCCCAATTCCTTCGCCTCCGCCGCATCTGCTCCCAGGATGAGACATTCCAATCCCGCACATCTCAAATGTCCTCATTCTTCAAGGACCGCAACTTCCCCCCCGACAGTGGTCGAGAACGCCCTCGACCGTATCTCCCGCATTTCCCGGAACACATCCCTCACGCCCCGTCCCCGCAACAATAACCAAAAAAGAATCCCCCTCGTCCTCACATACCACCCCACCAACCTCCGGATCCAACGCATCATCCTCCGACACTTCCGCCATCTGCAGTCAGACCCCACCACCAAAGACATCTTTCCCTCCCCACCCTTATCTGCCTTCCGGAGGGACCACTCCCTCCGCGACTCCCTTGTCCGCTCCACACTCCCCTCCAGCCCCACCACACCCGGCACTTTTCCTTGTAACCGCAGGAAGTGCTACACCTGCCCCCACACCACCTCCCTCACCCCAATCCCAGGCCCCAAGAAGACTTTCCACATCAGGCAGAGGTTCACCTGCACATCTGCCAATGTGGTATACTGCATCCGCTGTACCCGTTGTGGCTTCCTCTACATCGGGGAAACCAAGCGGAAGCTTGGGGACCGCTTTGCAGAACACCTGCGCTCAGTTCGCAACAAAC
>JAHRHZ010000156.1:1715970-1754449 GCA_024137785.1 Ginglymostoma cirratum | reverse complement strand
AGGGTCAGTACTGACCCTCTGACAGTGCGGCTCTCCCTCAGTACTGACCCTGTGACAATGCAGCACTAATGCTCCCTCACTACTGACACTGTGACAGTGCGGCACTCCCTCAGTACTGACACTGTGACAGTGCGGCACTCCCTCAGTACTGACCCTGTAACAGTGCGGCAGTCCCTCAGTACTGACGCTGTGACAGTGCAGCACTGCCTCAGTACTGACCCTCTGACAGTGCAGCACTCCCTCAGTACTGACCATCTAACAGGCGTGGCACTCCCTCAGTACTGACCCTCTGACAGTGCAGCACTCCCTCAGTACTGACCATCTAACAGGTGTGGCACTCCCTCAGTACTGACCCTGTGACAATGCAGCACTAATGCTCCCTCACTACTGACGCTGTGACAGTGCAGCACTCCCTCACTACTGACGCTGTGACAGTGCGGCACTCCCTCAGTACTGACCCTGTGACAGTGCGGCACTCCCTCAGCACTGACCCTCCAACAGTGCGGCACTCCGTCAGTACTGACCCTGTGACAGTGCAGCACTCCCTCAGTACTGACCCTGTGACAGTGCGGCACTCCCTCAGCACTGACCCTCCAACAGTGCGGCACTCCCTCAGTACTGACGCTGTGACAGTGCGGCGCTCCCTCAGTACTGACCCTGTGACAGTGCAGCACTCCCTCAGCACTGGCCCTGTGACAGTGCAGCACTCCCTCAGTACTGACGCTGTGACAGTGCAGCACTCCCTCACTACTGATGCTGTGACAGTGCGGCACTCCCTCAGTACTGACCCTGTGACAGTGCAGCACTCCCTCAGTACTGACGCTGTGACAGTGCAGCACTCCCTCAGTACTGACCCTCCAACAGTGCAGCACTCCCTCAGCACTGACCCTCTGACAGTGCGGCACTCCCTCAGTACTGACCCTGTGACAGTGCAGCACTCCCTCACTACTGATGCTGTGACAGTGCAGCACTCCCTCAGTACTGACGCTGTGACAGTGCAGCACTCCCTCAGTACTGACCCTGTGACAGTGCGGCACGCCCTCAGTACTGACGCTGTGACAGTGCGGCACTCCCTCAGTACTGTCCCTGTGACAGTGCAGCACTCCCTCAGTACTGACGCTGTGACAGTGCGGCACTCCCTCAGTACTGACCCTGTGACAGTGCAGCACTCCCTCAGTACTGACGCTGTGACAGTGCGGCACTGCCTCAGTACTGACCCTGTGACAGTGCAGCACTCCCTCAGTACTGACGCTGTGACAGTGCGGCACTCCCTCAGTACTGACCCTGTGACAGTGCAGCACTCCCTCAGTACTGACCCTCTGACAGTGCAGCACTCCCTCAGTACTGACCCTCCAACAGTGCGGCACTCCCTCAGTACTGACCCTGTGACAGTGCGGCACTCCCTCAGTACTGACCCTGTGACAGTGCAGCACTCCCTCAGTACTGACGCTGTGACAGTGCAGCACTCCGTCAGTACTGACCCTCCAACAGTGCAGCACTCCCTCAATACTGACCCTCTGAAAGGTGCAGCACTCCCTCAGTACCGACCCTCCGACAGTGCGGTGCTCCCTCAGTACTGAAGCTTCGTGCTGGCTGTTCAAGGATAATGGCTATCAATGGCAGTGGTATGAAATGACTGAAATCGAGGCTGTGAAGTGAAATTATTTTAATGTCAACATTTGTTTTGAATTAGGACACTTATGAGAAGACTATGCAAGACACCACTTGTTTGATGACGGAGGATCGAAGTCACCCAGATGACGAGTTCTTCGGCCGCGATGCTAGACCTGAATGTGGGAGCAGTCAGCAGGAACAGGATGGTGTGCAGCCTCTACTTTCAATCTGCAAAGAGCTAATGGGCTATCACCTGGATTCCGAAAAGGTAATCAAGTGCCAAAGCAGAACTCTAGGCTAATTTGCACATGGTTACTGTCGATTCAGGCTGCAAGGATTTTTGAAATTCTACCTGAATGGTGTGCAAATTAACGTAGGATCAAACAGTGCAAGAAATGAATGCAACGCTCATAGAGTGATGAGGTGAACAGAAGTCTCAGTTCATGTGGCATTGACACCAGCACCGGGGAAGAGAAGCTGTCGATGGGATTCACGCTAACAATGTTGTGGGAGGTTTGCAGAGGGAAGGGGAACTTCATAAATCTCAAATAAAAAGTTAACACCACAGACTCTGAATGGTATAAAAATTATCAGAGGAAGAGAACAAAGAAATTAACAGTAATAGCAACTCGGTGAATTGATTTATCAGAGAAATTGGTAAAAAATTAAAATTAGACCATGAGACCATCAGATGTTGGAGCAGAAGTAGGCCACCAGCCCATCAAGTCTGCACTATTCAGTGAGGTCATGGTTGATCTGATAATCTTCAACTGCACTTTCCTGCCTTTACCCCATAATCCTTGATTCCCTTACTGATTAAAAATCTGTCTATCACAGCCTTGAATGTACCTAACAAACCAGCCTCAACAACATTCTGCAGCAAAGAATTGCACAGGACCTACACATGACTTCACACTGAGCTGTGACCGGAATAGTGATGTGTAGCACAACTTCACACTGAACTCTGACCAAAATAGTGACCTATAATGTGACTTCACACTGAATTGTGACCAGAATAGTGACCTGTAGATCAAATTTCACACTGAACTGTGACCGGAATAGTGACCTATAGAACAAGAGCTGATACGTTGTGGAGCTGGAGGAGCACAGCAGGTCAGACAGAATTAGAGGAGCAGGAAAGTCACTATTTCAGATCTGGACCCTTCATCAGGACTGGGGAGGAGGAAGGGAGCTCAGAAATAGATAGTGGGAGGGGTAGAACTGGAGGAAGGTAGGTGGGATGGTGATAGGTGGATGCAGATAGGGATTTGTAGGGATTAGTTGGTGGGAAGGGTGGGGCAGATAGGTGAGAAGGCGATCCCATACTACCAATTCCTCTGCCTCCGCCGCATCTGCTCCCAGGATGAAACGTTCCACTCCCTGACATCCCAGACATCCTCCACCTTGAAGGATCATAATTTCCCCTCTTCTTTGATTCATAATGCCCTCAACCGCATCTCCTGCATTTCCCACACTTCTGCTGTCAAACCTCCACCCCCAGCAACAATAAGGACAGTGTCCCCCTGGTCCTCACTTACTATCCCACCAATCTCCAAATCCAACGCACCATCTCTGCCATTTTCGCCTCCTGCAATCAGACCCCACCACCAAAAAGGTATTTCCTTCCCCAGCCTATCTGCTTTCCGTACGGACCTCTCAATCCGCGACTCCCCCATCAGCTCCACACTCCTTACCAAGTCTTCAACCACACCTGGCACCTTTCCCTGCAGCCACAGGAAATGTTACACCTGCCCCAACACTACCTCTCTCATCTCCATCTAAGAACCCAGAAAATCAGCAGAGATTCACCTGTACATCTTCTAACCTGGTCTAATGCATCCATTACTCCTGAAATGGTCTCCTCAATATCGGAGAGACCAAGTGCAGACTCGGTGACCAATTCTCGGAGCATCTGTGCTCTCTATGCTCCAATCAACACCACTTTCTGGTTGCCAGCCATTTCAACTCCCCCTCCCACGACCACTCCCTCGGCAACATGTCTATCCTAGGCGTCCTGCACTGTCACAATGAGGCCACATGTAAACTGGATGAACAACACCCTGTATTCTACCTCGGAAGCTTACAACCCAATGGCCTCAACATACAGTTCCCCAGCTTCAAAATCTCCCCACCCGAAGCCTTGTCCCATGTCCAGCTCTCCCTTTCATTCCTGCCTCCTTGACCTGACACAACCTGTCCATCTTCCTTCTGATTTATCCGCTCCATCGTTCCCTTCTGACAATTTCAATAAACCCCTAACTGCATCCACCTATCACCATCCCACCTCCCTTCCTCCAGCCCCACCCCTTCCCTCTATTTAGTTCTGAGCTCCCTTCCTCCTCCCCAGTCCTGATGAAGGATCCAGACCCAAAACGTCAACTTTCCTGCTCCTCTAATGCTGTCTCACTTGCTGTGCTCCTCCAGCTCCACATTTTATCGACTCTGACTTCCAGCATCAGCAGTCCTTACTATTCCTATGACCTACAGAACAATTTCACACTGAACTGTGACCAGAATAGTGACCTATAGAACAATATCACACTGAACTATGACCGGAATAGTGACCTATAAAACAATTTTACACTGAACTGTGACCAGAATAGTGACCTTGAACTTCAGTGAAGGTTGATATTCCAGAGGCTGTGAAGCTGGGGATGGTTACACAGACCTGGAGAGGTGGTGCTGAAGTCCCCTGGCTACAATGTGCTCACCATGAGTCTAATGGCATTTGTTACAATCATTTATCCACTGGAATACACGTTTTTTCTTATTCATTAACAGGACGAGGGTGTCACTGGCTAGGCAGCATTTATTGCCCATCCCTAATTGCCCAGAGGGCAGTTCAGAGTCAACCACATTGTTGTGGGTCTGAAGTCATATGTAGGCAAGACCAGGTAAGGATGGCAGTTTCCTTCCCTTAAGGACATAAGTGAACCAGATGGGTTTTTCCGACAATCGACAGTGGATTCATTTTCATCATTAGACTGTTAATTCCAGATATTTTAGTGAATTCAAATTCCACCATCTGCCATGGCAGGATTCAAACCCGAATCCCCAGAACAGGTCCCCAGAACGTTATCTGGGTCTCTGGATTAACAGTCCAGCATTAATACCACTAGGCAATTATCTCCCCTAATACCTCCCGTAATACCTCATGTAATACCTCACCTTTCAGTGAGCCCCTTGCTTCCTACCTGCATAGCCTCAGCAGAACAGCTGCTGCTTGCTCTGAGCCCTTACATCATTGGTGTTCCAGCTAGCTTCCTCCTCTATATGACAGAATTCATGATGCCTGATGATATCTGGCTGGTTGACCTGGGTGCTAATATATGGAAGAGGCTGTAATCACCTCAAAGGTATTGGGTAAGTCGGTGACTCTTGGAGGAAATGGACCAGAAGCCAAGTGGAAGCAAACTCCTGGAGCATTGTCTGTCCCTCATGGGAAAGTGAGAATGTTAGAGATCATCGAGAGAGCTGGGACCTACTGGAATGCCCGGAGCGGTATTAGCAGTGACTCCAGACTTGTAGGCCTGATGCGTGGACTCCTAGAATGGCAGCGAGATGTTGGCTGCAGCGATGCTGAAGTGGGGCCTCTTGGCCGCAGTAGGCCTGGAGTGTGGACTATTACAGAAGTGGCACCGCACCCACTGCAGTTGTGCCGGTGCCAGAAGTGGGGACCTTGCAGAAGTCCTTGACTTGTGTTTGGGACCCCGACCAATAAAGATGCGCTCTATTTAAGTACCTTCTTTATTCTTTTGTACCTCAAAATGGCGCTGGATTGTGGCAATAGAACACTTTTCACTGTATCTCCCTAGATATATGTGACAAATCATTCATTCATTCATTCAGAATTACTGCCCCCTGAGAGAGTAAATTCCACCTCATCTCTGCGTTAACTGGCTGACCCTTATTCTGAGATTATACCCTCTCATCCTAGATTCCCCAAATGGGAACTGGCCTCTCTACAGCTCCTTGTCAAGTCTCCTAAGAATCTTGAATAGAAACTAAGGGTGGAATTATGCCATTCAGCCCCTCGAACTTGCTCTGCCCTCCACCAAGGTCATGGCTGAGCTTCTACCTCAATGCCATATTCCCATTTTCTCGCCATTCCCCTTGATGCCCTTAATATTTAGAAATATATCCATCACTCTCTTGAATATATTCAGTGACTCGGCCTCCACAGACTTCTTTAGTAACAAATTCAATTGGTTCACTACCCATTGACTGAAAAATGTTCCCTCATCACAGTCCTAAATGGCCTACGCAGTATCGTGAGACTGTGTCCCCTTGTTCTTGGGTCCTCTACAACTGCTGTGTCTAGTCCTGTTCGTATTTTCTGCATTTCAATCAGATCCCTTCACATTCTTTTCAACTGTAGTGAATACCAGCCCAGTCAAAGCAATTTCTCCTCTTACGACAGTCCTGATGTTCCTGATATTGGCCTAGAGTTTACTCCCTTTATGGCAGGTACACATATCATAGAGTCATAGAGTTGTACAGCACCAAAACAGACCCTTCAGTCCAACTCGCCCATGCCGACCAGATAACCTAAATTAATCTAGTCCCATTTGCCAGCATTTGGCCCATATGCCCTAAACCCGTCCTATTCATATACCCATCCAGATGCCTTTTAAATGATGTAATTGTACCAGCCTCTGCCACTTCCACTGGCAGCTCTGGGTGAAAAACTTGCCCCTTAGGGCCCATTTAAATCTTCAGCTCGTAAAGGAGTGTTCATAGGACTCATTCAAGGTCATGCAGCTTGTCAAGTATAATTCTAAACTTTCCCAGAGACACCACCACACTGGGCTGAGAGACTGCCACGTACCACCAAGAGAACACCATGCTGGGCCAAGAGACTGCCACACTGAGCCACTGAGAGACTGTCATACAGGGACAGGAGATTGCCACGCCGGGCCATAAGGATGCCACATGAAGCCAAAAGACTGCCAGGCTGGAAGGCTACCACACCACAATGCCAGGCCACCATGCCAGGCCAGGGGACACCATGCCAGATCAAGAAGATGCTTCATTGGGTCTGCGCTGAGGCTGACCGAGGCTGTCCAAAGCCGAGAGTCTGAGGGGTGTGCCCAATGCCTGGTGTCCGAGGCTAGGCGTCCAATGCCGAGAGTCTGAGGTGGGGTGTCCGAGACCAATAGTCTGAGGCCAGGTATCTGACATGAGTCCAACCCTGCCTTGAGGCAGGGAGTCCGAAGCCAGAAGGAAGAAGATAAGACGAAAAAGAAACACAAAAGAAGAAAAAAAGAGAAAAGATGGATAAATTAAAGCACATTAAGGTGAATAAATTCCCTGGGCCTGATCAAGTCTATCCTCGGAAGTTGTGGAGGCTAGGGAAGAAATTGCAGAGGCCCTTGCAGAGATTTTTGCTTCATCTTTGACCACTGGTGAAGTTATGGAAGACTGGAGGGTAGCTAATGTTGTTCCATTGTTTAAGAAAGGTAGCAAAGACAAGCCAGGGAACTACAGGACAGTGAGTCTGACATCAGTGGTAGGCAAGTTATTGGAGAGGATACTGAGGGACAGGATCAACAAACATTTGGATAGTCAAGGTCTGATCAGGGATAGTCAGCATGGATTTGTGCGCAGGAAGTCATATCTAACAAATATGCCACCCAGGTTGATAGTGCTGTTAAGAAGGCATACGGTGTGTTAGGTTTCATTGGTAGAGGGATTGAGTTCCGGAGCCGTGATGTCATGCTGCAACTGTACAAAACGCTAGTGCGGCCGCACTTGGAATATTGCGTACAGTTCTGGTCGCCCCATTACAGGAAGGATGTGGAAGCATTGGAAAAGGTGCAGAGGAGATTTACCAGGATGTTGCCTGGCCTGGAGTGAAGGTCTTATGAGAAAGGCTGAGGGACTTGGGTCTGTTCTCATTGGAGAGGAGAAGGCTAAGAGGGGATTTAATAGAGACATACAAAATGATCAGAGGATTAGATAGGGTGGACAGTGAGAGTCTTTTTCCCAGGATGATGACGTCGGCTAGTACGAGGGGGCATAGCTGTAAATTGAGGGGTGATAGATTTAAGACAGATGTCAGAGGCAGGTTCTTTACTCAGAGAGTAGTAAGGGCGTGGAATGCCCTGCCCGCCAATGTAGTTAACTCAGCCACATTAGGGGCATTTAAACAGTTCTTGGATAAGCATATGGATGATGATGGGATAGTGTAGGGGGATGGGCTTAGATTAGTTCACAGGGCGGCGCAACATCGAGGGCCGAAGGGCCTGTTCTGCGCTGTACTGTTCTATGTTCTATGTTCTAAATCTTTTAGCGTTTTTCGAAGAGTTAACCAAGAGGATAGATGAGGGTAGGGTGGTGAATGTTGTCTGTATGGACTTTAGTAAGGCTTTTGCCGCACAGCAGGCTAGTCATGAAGGTTAGGTCGCATAGGATCCAGGGAGAGCTAGCAAATTGGATTCAAAATTGGTTCGATGGTAGGAAGCAGAGGCTGATGATTGAAGGTTGTTTCTCGGACTGGAGGCCTGTGACAAGTGGTGTGCCACAAGGGTCGGTGCTGGGACATTTGTTATTTATTATTTACATAAATGACCCTCATCGATCATCTTCGTCACTTCCTCAAAAAACTCAATCATGTTAGTGAGATACGACCTCCCCTTCACAAAACCATTTGTCTCTCGCTAATACTCCACTTATTTCCAAGTGGGAGTAAATCTTGTCTCGAAGAATCCTCTCCAATAATTTCTCTACCACTGAAGTAAAGCTCACCAGCCTGTAATTAGCTGGATTATCCTTGCCACCCTTAAACAAAAGAACAACATTGGTTATTCTCCAATCCTCTGGGACCTTCCCTGTAGCCAGTGAGGATACAAAGATTTCTCTCAAGGTCCCAACAGTTTCCTCCCTTGCCTCTCTCAGCATTCTGGGGTATATCCCATCAGGCCCTGGGAACTTGTCTACCTTAATGTTTTTCAAGACTCCCAGTACCTCCTCCCTTTTGATCTCAACATGACCCAAACTATCTACACACCCTTCCCCAGACTCATCATCCACCAAACCGTTCTCTATGGTGAATACCTCGCCCGTTTCCTCTGGCTCCACACATAAATTCCCTTCCCTGTCCTTGAGTGGGCCAACCCTCTCCCTGACTACTCTCTTGTTCTTTATCTATGTATAAAATGCCTTGGGATTTTCCTTAATCCTGTTGGTCAATGACTTTTCGTGACCCCTTTTAGCCCTCCTGACTCATTGTTTAAGTTTCTTTCGACTTTCCTTATATTCCGCCCTTGCTTTGTGTGTTCCCAGCGTCCTAGCCTTAACAAATGCTTCCTTTTCCTTTTTGATTAGGCTCACAATATCTCTCATTATCCAAGGTTCCCTAAACTTTCCATACTTATCCTTCATCCTTACAAGAATGTGCCGGTCCTGAGTTCCCATCAACTTACACTTGAAAGCCTCCCACATGTCAAACATCTGTCTCCAATCTACATTCTTCAGTTCCTGCCTAATATTGTTGTAATTAGCCTTCCCCCAATTTAGCACCTTCACCTGACAACTACAGTCAACTTTATCCATCAGTACCTTAAAGCTGACTGAATTGTGATCACTGTTCCCGAGCTGCTCCCCTACTAAGACATCGACCACCTGGCTAGGCACATTCCCCAGTGCTAGGTCCAGTATGGCCCCTTTCCTAGTTGGACTATCTACATACTGTTTCAAGAAGCCCTCTTGGATGCTCCTTACAAACTCTGCCCTCCGTGCCCCAAGCACTAAGTGAGCCCCAGCCAATATATGGGAAGTTAAAATCACACATGACAAAAACCCTATTACTTTTACATCTTGCCAAAATCTGCCTACATATCTGTTCTTCTATCTCCTGCTGGCTGTTGGACGGCCTATAGTAAATCCCAAACATTATGATTGCACCCTTCCTGTTCCTGAGCTCTACCCATATTGCCTCACTGTGTGAGCCATCTGAGGTGTCCTCCGGCAGTACAGCTGTGATTATCTCCTTAACAAGTAGTGCAACTCCCCCACCCCTGTTACAACCCCCTCTATCCTGCCTGAAACATCTATATCCTAGAATGTTAAGCTGCCAGTCCTGTCCCTCCCTTAACCGAGTCTCTGTAATAGCAACAACATCGTAGTTCCAAGTACTAACCCAAGCTCTAAGTTCATCTGCCTTACCTGTTACACTTCTTGCATTAAAACAGATGCACTTCAGTCCACCAGACCCGCCTTGATCAGCAGCCATGCCCTGCCCGCTCTTCCTCTGAGTCTTACTGGCTCTATTCTCTAGTTCCCTTTCAGTCAATTCACCTTTACTTTGATTCCAGCCCCACTGCCAAGCTAGTTTAAATCCTTCCACGTGACACCAGCAAACCTCCCAGCCAGAATATTTGTCTACATGGACTTCAGTAAGACCTTTGACAAGGCCCCTCATGGCAGACTAATACAGAAGGTAAAATTATGCAGGGTCAGAGGTAAGTTTGCAAGATAGATAAAAACTGGCTCAGTCATAGAAGACAGAGCGTAGCAGTGGAAGGGTGAATGGAGGGCTGTGACTAGTGGCATTCCTCAGGGATCAGTATTGGGACTTTGTGACTTGTAATATATATAATGATTTGGAGGAAAATGTAACTGGTTTGATTAGTAAGTTTGCGGATGACACAAAGGTTGGTGGAATTGCGGATAGCGATGAGAACTGTCATAGGATACATGAGAATATAGATCAGTTGGTAACTTGGGCAGAGAGGTGGCAGGTGGAGTTTAATCCATAAAAATGTGAGGTAATGCATTTTGGAACGTCTAATCCAGATGGAAAATATACAGTAAATGGCAGGACCTTTCATAGTACTGATAGGCAGAGGGATCTGGGTGTACAGGTACACAGGTCACTGAAAGTGGCAATGCAGGTGGAGAAGGTAGTCAACAAGGCATACAGCATGCTTGCCTTCATCGGCCGGAGCATTGAATTTAAAAATTGGCAGGTAATGTTGCAGCTTTATAGTCAAGCTGTATTTGGAATATTACGTTCAATTCTGGTCACCACACCTCCAGTAGGATGTGGTGGCTATGGAGAGGGTGCAGAAATGATTTACCAGGATGTTGCCAGGTATGGTGGGCATTAGTTATGAGGAGAAGTTGGAGAAACTTGGGTTGTTCCCATTGGAACGACGGAGTTTGAGGGGCGACATGACAGAGGTCTACAAGATTATGAAGGGCATGGACAGAGTGGACAGTCAGAGGCTTTTTCCCGGGGTGGAAGAGTCAGTTACCAGGAGCCATGGGTTTAAGGTGCGAGGGGCAAGGTTTAAAGGTGATGTACGAGGCAAGTTTTTTTACACAGAAGGTGGTGGGTACCTGGAACTCGCTGCTGGGGGAGGTAGTGGAAGCAGATACTGTGGTGACTTTTAAAGGGCATCTTGACAAATACATGAATAGGATGGGAATAGAGGGATATGGTCCCCGGAAGGGTAGGGGGTTTTAGTTGTGATGGGCAGCATGTCAGTGCAGGCTTAGAGGCCTGTTCCTGTGCTGTAATTTTCTTTGTTCTTTTCTTTGTTTTTGGTCTGGGTGTGAATGTACAAGGCATGATTAGTAAATTTGAGGATGATACAAAATTAGGAGGTATCATTGATCACGAGAAAGGTTATCAAAAATTACAGAGGGATCTTGATCAGGTGGGGTGAGGATTGGCAAATGCAATTCAATACAGATAAACGTGAGGTGTTGCACTTTGGAAAGTCAAACCAAGATAGGACTTATACAGTAATTGGTAAGGTCCTGAGGAGTGTTGTGAAACAGAGGGACCTAGGATTACAAGTTCATAGTTCATTGAAAGTGGCATCACAGATAGGCAGGATGGTGAAGAAGGCATTTAACATGCTGGCCTTCACCGGTCAAGGCACTGAGTGTAGGAGTTGGGACATTATGTTTCAGTTGTATAAGTCGTTGGTGAGGCTGCACTTGGAGTGTTGTGTATAGTTTTGGTCACCCTGTTATAGGAAAGACATAGTTAAACTGGCAAGTGTGCAAAGAAGATTTATGAGGATGTTGCCAGGACTAGTAGACCTGAGTTATAGGGAGAGGTTGGCCAGGAAAGTAGGAGAATGAGGGGTGACCTTATTGAGGTGTATAAAATCATGTTGGGATTTTTCCCAGGGATGGGGAGTTGGAAACTAGAGGGGGTAGGTTTAAGATGAGAGGGGAAAGATTTAAGAAGGACCTGAGGTGCAGCTTCTTCATGTAGAGAGTGGTGCGTATATGGAATGGGCTGCCGGAGAAAGTGGTTGAAGCAGGTACAATAGCAGCATATAAAAAACATTTGGATAAGTACGTGGATGGGATGGGTTTAGCGGGATAGGGCCCAAATGCAGGCAATTGGAACTAGCTGAGTGGACAATATGGTCAGCATGCCCCAGTTTGGGCCAAAGGGTCTGTTTCCATGCTGTATTATTCTATGCCTCTATAAACAAACAGAGTGGACAGGCTCCAGCTGAAGCATCCTATTCTACTGCCATTTTGGACTTTTTTCTGTACTGATACTGATTTTCTTCAATTTCTCTATCTCACTCGACCTTTGATTTCCTAACGTTCTGGGAAAATATGCGTGCCATTCTTCTGCCATTTCTTTGTTCCCCATTATAATTTCCCTGGCTTCTGACGGTAAAGAACCTCCACTTGTCTTCTCTAATCTTCTTCTCTTCACATATTTATAGAAACTTTTACAGTCAGTTATCATATTCCCTGCAAGTTTGCTCTCATACTCAATTTCTCCCTCATGATCAATCTTTTTGTCCTCTTTTGCTGAATTCTAAATTGCTCCCAGTCCTTAGGCTTGCTGCTTTTTTTCTGGAAGTTTTATATATCTCCTCTTTGGATTTAATACTATCCCTGATTTCTTTCCTCAAACAGCAAACTGTGTTTTAACCAGCATCTTATCAACTGGCACTCTTGGGAAACTGGCAAAAATGTTATACCTTTCATATCACCATCTACCACAATGTCTGAGTATTTATGCTCTAAATACAGTCTAACAGTGATGTCATAGAGTCATAGAGATGTATAGCATGGAAACAGACCCTTTTGTCCAATTCATCCATGCCCTCCGGATATCTGAAACAAATCTAGTCTTATTTGGCCCATATCCCTCTAAACCCTTCCTATTCATGTATCCATGAAGATGCCTTTTAAATGTTGTCATTGTACCAGCTTTATTGAATTGAATTCAATAAATATCTGGAATTAACAATCTAATGATGACTGTGAATCCATTGTCAATTGTCAGAAAAACCCATCTGGTTCACTAATATCCTTCAGGGAAGGAAACTGCCATCCTTACCTGGTCTGGCCTACATGTGACTCCAGACCCACAGCAATGTGGTTGACTCTGAACTGTCCTCTGGGCAATCAGGGATGGGCAATAAATGCTGCCTGGCCAGCGACGCCCTCATCCCGTGAATGCATAAAGGGAAAAAAAAGCCCCCACCACTTCCTCTCCTTGATGAAGCCATGCTGACTCCAACCTATTTTACTATGCAATTTCAAGTACTCTGCAATCTCATCTTAATAATCGACTCCAAAATCTGACCAATGTCCAAGGTCAGGCTAGTCAGCCTATAGTTTCCTGTCTTTTGCCTCCCCCACTTCTTAAATAGGGCTGTTACATTGGTCACTTTCCAGTCCTCTAGGACCTTGTCTGACTGCAGTGATTCCTGAAAGATCACCACCAACGCCTCTACAATCTCCTCAGCTGACACCTGCAGCAATCTGTGGTGTAGTCCATCTGGTCTGGGTGATTTATCTGCCTTCAGACCTCTCAGCTTCCCCAGCACCTTCTCCTTAGTGGTGGTCACTGCACTCACTTCTGCCTGCTGACTCTCTGAAGTTCTGCAGTGCTGCTGATGGCTTCAATCATGAAAACTGATGCAAAGTACCTATTCAGTTCCTCCACCATTTCTTTGTTCCCTATTGCTACTTTATCCAGCCTCATTTTCCAGTGGTCCAATGTCCACTCTTGCCTCTCACTTACCATTTAGATAGCCAAAAAAATCTCTTGTAATCTTCTTTTACAACACTAGCTTGCTTACTCTCATTTCATTTCCTGCCCTGTTACTGGCTTTTTCAGTTATCCTCTGCTGGTTTTTAAAGGCTTCCCAGTCCTCTCACTTCCCACTCATCTTCACCACATTGTTTGCTTTTACTTTTACTCTTATGCTTCCCTGACTTCCCATGTCAGCCATGGTTACTTCATCCAACCCTTAGTATGTTTCTTCTTCCTTGGGATGAATTTCTGGTGTGCTTCCCAAATTACCACCAGAAACTCCTGCCATTGCTGCTCCACCATCTTCCCTGCATGGCTCCCCTTCCAATTAACTCTGACCAGCCCCTTCCCCATGACTTTGTAGTTACCTTTACTCAATTGTAATACCGTTACATCTGATTCAATCTTCTCTCAAACTGCAGGGTGAATTCTATCATATCATAATCACTGCTCCCTAGGGGATCCTTCTCCTTCGCCATCCTAAGCAAGTCTGCATCATTACACATCACTAAATTCAGAACTGCCTATTCCCTAGAGGGTCTACCACAAGCTGCTCCAAAACAAAACTAATAGACATTCCACAAATTCCTTTTCTTGAGATCTGCTACCAGCCTGATTTTCCCAGTCCACCTGCATATTGAAGTCCCCCATGGTTACTGTAATAGTGCCTTTCTAACATGCCTTTTATTTCTCCTGATTTATTTTCTGCCCCATATCTTGATGACTTTTAGGAGGCCTGTACACAACTCCCATCAGGACCTTTTTCCTTCGCTGTTCCTCAACTCTACCCATACAGATTCTACACCTTCCAGCTCTCTATCACTTCTTGCTATCGATTTAATTTCATCGCTTACTGACAAGGCAATGCCGCCTTCTCTGCCCACCTGCCTGTCCTTTCAAAAGGACGTGTATCCTTGGATATGTAGTTCCCATCCCTGATCCCCTTGCAGCTACATTTCTGTGATAGCCACAGCATCAATTCCAATATACACTATAAGCTCATTTCCTTTGTTTCATGTGCATTTAAGTACACCATAAATCCTGTGTTGACTGCCCATTTCTCATAGTTGCCCCTTATCTGCTGTGCCTGAAATTAGATTCCTGACCCTTTCCATATCCTCCATCCTAATACTTGTTCTTGAAACTTTAACCTCTGCCAACCGAGTGAACCTTCTCTGCACTGCTTCAATGCCAGTATATCTTTCCTCAGATAGAGAGACAGAATTTGTTCACAGTATTCTAGCTGTAGCCCAACCAGTGCCATGTATGGTTTTGATTTTTTTAATACTGAAATCCCTTTGAAATAAAGGCCACTTATATATTTGCCTTTCCTGTAATCTGCTGAAGTTGAATTGTCCCATAAGAGGAACTATCCTCTCCTGTAAATACCCCTCAGGATTTTATATACCCTCATCAAATTGTCTCTTATTCTTCTAAACTCCGATGCCTAGTCTGTCTAACTTTTGCTCATAACCAGTTGAGTTCAGAAAGTAGGTACATTCTAACAGAACCTCAAGCAGCAGATGGCAACTGTGAGGGAGGCCAGGCAGCCTTCAAATTGACACTGTCTGGAAAAATTGGTGTCTTTTTGGAGAGGTAGGAGGATTCATGGGAAGAAGGCTTCATTCCATGTATGTACTGTGGATACTTACTCATTTAACCTTAATTTCCCTTCATGTTTGTAATGACCCAATGCCAGTATAATAGAGAATCCCTGCTTCAGGATATTTGAACGTAGTTGAACACATGGGATCCAGGGTAACTTGACAAGATCAATCCAAGATTGGCTTAATGATGAGAGGTAGTGTGGTGACAGAAGGCTGTTTCTACGACTTGAGGCCCGGTGTCCAGTGGCGTATCACACTGTCCCTTATTTTTGTGATATAGGTATCGTTAGCTCAGTTGACTGGATGCAAGCTTTGCGATGCAGAGTGATGCCAACAGTATGGGTTCAATTCCTGCTCGGGCTGAGGTTACCATGAAGGTCTGTCCTTCTCAATCTCTCCCCTTGTCTGAAGTGCGGTGACCCTCTGGTTAAACCACCACTGGTCCTCTCTCTTTCTAATCAGAGTGCAGCAACTTTACTTTTTACTAGAAGGGGATGATCAGTGGGGAGGTGATGGTCTAATGATATTATCACTGGACTATCAACCCAGATAACACTCTGGGGATCTGGGTTCGAATCCTGCCACAGCAGATGGTGGAATTTGAATTCAATAAATATCTGGAATTAAGAGTCTAATGATGACCATGAATCCATTGTTGATTGTCAGAAAAACCCATCAGGTTCACTAATATCCTTTAGGGAAGGAAACTGCCATCCTTACCTGGTCTGGCCGACATGTGAATCCAGACCCACAGCAATGTGGTTGACTCTTAACTGCCCTCTGGGCAATTAGGGATGGGCAATAAATGCTGGCCTAGCCAGCATTGCCCTCATCCCGTGAAAGAATAAAGAAAAAAAGTAGGTTTGCGATGACACGAAGATTCGACAGATGATTGACAGTGTGGAAGAAGGTCTTGGGTTACTGGAGGATAGGTTGGTTACATGGGCAGATCAGTGGCAGGTGGAATCTAACCCTGAAACATGTGAGGTAACGTAATTTGGAAGAAGTAGCAAAACAAGAGAGTACTCAATGAATAACAAGGTGTAGAGCTGGATGAACACAGCAGGCCAAGCAGCGTCAGAGGAGCAGGAAGGCTGACGTTTCAGGCCTAGGCCCTTCTTCAGAAGTTTCAGAAGAAGGGTCTAGGCCCTAAACATCAGCCTTCCTGCTCCTCTGATACTGCCTGGCCTGCTGTGTTCATCCAGGTCTACACCTTGTTATCTCAGATTCTCCAGCATCTGCAGTTCCTACTATCTCTGAGTACTCAATGAATGTTAGGATGCTTGCAAGCTCAGAGGAACAGAGGGATTGTGGGGTGCATGTCCCTGGAGGTGGCAGGACAGGTTGATAGGGTAGTTAAGAAAACAAATGTCTTTGTTGGTCATGGTATAGATTATAAGAGCAGGGAGGTTATGTTGGAGCTATACAGGACTTTGGTGAGGTCACAGCTGGAGTACTGTGTGCAGTTCTGGTCCCCACACTATAGGAAGATTGTGATTCCCCTGGAGGGGGTGCAGAGGAGATTCACCAGGTTGTTCCCTTGGGATGGACCATTTTAACTTTAAAGAGAGGCTGGAGAAGCTTGGATTGCTTTCTTTGGAGCAAAGAGGTCTGAGAGGAGACCTGATAGAGGTATATAAGATTATGAGGGGGATGGATAGGGTGAATAGAAAGCAGCTGTTCCCCATAGTTGCGGGGTCAATAATGTGGGGGCAAATTTTTAAGATGAAGGGTGCAAGGTTGAAGATGAAGTTTCGCTAGAGGGTGGTGGGGGTCTGGAATGTGCTACTTGGGAGGGTAGCTGAGCTGGGAAAACTCACAACCTTTAAACATAACTTGGATGAATCCTTGAAATGTCATAACATTCAAGGCTACAGGCCAAGGCCAGAAAATGGCGTTAGTAATCATATGTCAGCACAGATTCAATGGGCTGAAGGGCAACTTTTGTGCTGTATGATTCTCTGACTCTTGGCTCGCTGTCTGTTCCAATCTACTTCAGTGAGAAAAGCCAGTGAGTTTGCTTCTGTCTGTGTGTCTGAGGGAGGGAAGGACAGAATTACATCTGGTGAATGGGCATAAAGTTGCCAAGTAGAAACATTAGTAACCTGATCACTTGAGTAAGAAGTTGAGGGTAACATGTTAGCATGGGTTGAGGATGGTTAATGGAAAGGAAACAGAATACAAGTAAATGTATCTTTCTAGGGTTACAAGTTGGAGCAATGCAAAGTTCAGTGCCAAGCTCTCAGCTATTTTCTTAATGGTTTGGAAGGAGTGACTGGGTGTAATATATCCACTTTGCTGACTGTACAAAACTAGATGGGGCTGTGAGCTGTGAGGAGGTGGACGTAAAGTAGCTATAAAGGGGCAAAGATAGGTTGAGTGAGTGGGCCAAAGGTAGCAGATTGATCATAGTGTACGGAAAAATTAGATTATTTACTTGGGTAGGAACATAGAAAAACAAATCTATCAAATCTATCAAATATTGGTGTTCAGAGAACTTGTATGCAAACCTGCAGATACACAGACCTGAGGTACGGAAACGTGTGTGTACACAATCCCGTTCATACACACACCTGAGCACGCACAATCCTGTGTGTACACAATCCCGTGCATACGCAATCCCATTTGTACATGCACCTGTGTGTGCACAATCCTGTGCGTACACAAACCTATGAATACACAAACCCGCAAGTACACAAACCTGTGTGTACACAATCCCGTTTGTACACAACCCTGTGCGTACACAATCCTGTTTGTACACACATCTATGCATACACAATCCTGTACATACACACACCTGTGCGTACACAAACTCGTGAGTACACAAACCCGCAAGTACACAAATCTGTGAGTACACAATTCAGTGCATACACAAGCCTGCAGGTACAACAAACAATTGGAAGGGCTAACAGTATTTGGTCTTCATTGCAACTTAGTTAGAGTATGAGTAAGGAGGACTTGCAGTACTCAGGACTTTGGTGTAAGCCAAAGATGTGATATCTGTGTAGATTTTTTTCTCCTTACTAAAGAAATGCTGCGCTTTCTTTTGAGAGATGATCAGGTTGATGGATAACCTACTGAACTCAGCAATCAATGCAACAGGTTAATTCCGTGGAGTTTAGGAGAGGTGAAACATGGTTTTGAGAAGGTCAGAAATCACACGACACCAGGTTATTGTCCAACAGGTTTATTTCAAATAGACCTGTTGGACTATAACCTGGTGTCATGTGATTTCTCACCTTGTCCAACCCAGTTCAACACCGGCACCTTCACATCATGGTTTTGAGAGACCTTATCAGGATAGGTGCTGCAGCATTTCTCTTGCCTGGAGAGTCAGGAACAAAAAGACATTATCTCACAGTAAGGAGCAAGCTATTTCAGATTGAAATGAGACGAAAGTTCTTCATTCAGAGGCTAAGTGTGATTATTTGGAACCCTGTAGTTCAGTTATCTGTAGATTCTCAGATGTTGAATACATTCAAGCGGCTGTGAGCAGTGATTTGAGTTTGAAGGAACATTAGGTTTTTTTAGGGATCAGGCGGGAAACTGGAGTTAAAAGAGAGATCAGCAATGATTTTATTAATATGGAGCAGGCTGTAGGAGCTGCATGTCTGTGTTTGTTATGCTTTTCTGATATCTGATGGGCAAATATTGAGAAATACAAAACCAGAGCAAAAGTAGGTGAATCAGCACCTCGAATCAGCACCTCAAACCTGCTCCATCAGTCAATACAGTCATTGCTGTCTGAGTTTCACATTCCACTTTTCTGTCTTCCTCTGATAACCCGTTATACCCCGGCATAACAAGAATTTATCCACCTCAATCTAAAAACTATTCAATGTCCCCAGCTTCACAACCTTCTGAGGCAGACTTCCAACATTGCACAACCCACTCAGAGAAAAAAAGCATTCTCCTCATTTTATGAGAGATAAAAGGTGCTGCAGATGCTGGAGAATCCGAGATAACAAGGTGTGGAGCTGGATGAACACAGCAGGCCAAGCAGCATCATAGGAGCAGGAAAGCTTGACGTTTCGGGGCTCGACTCTTCTGATGGTCGCGAATCTGTGAAATTATCTACCCCAGAGTGTGGTGAACGTCAGGACATTGAATAAATCTAAGGAAGAGCGAGACCAATCTTCAGCCAAAACTTTCATAGAACTGTTCAAAACCCAAAATAAAACTTTACAAAATCTCCTTCCCTAACCTGTGGGTCTTGCAGAGTTGCAAAACAATCTCCAAACCTACAAACAAAAATCTATTAGTGGTGCACAAAAAGAAACATTAATTCTAAAGGTGGGCCTCAAGCACTTTAAAAATTACTAGCACTTGTGTTCAGGAGGCGCAGGGTGACTGGTTCACATTTTTAAAAGTCTCTGATTTATTAAAAGTTTGATTAAAAGCACAGTAGCTGCTGCCCCTTGGTCCAGGAACTCCCGACCTGCGTCTGTGACACCACCCACGCCCGCTACCTCCTCCAGAACTTCCAATTTCCCGGTCCCAAACACCTCATTTTTACTATGGACGTGCAGTCCCTATGCACCCGTATTCCCCATGCAGATGGCCTAAAGGCCCTCCACTTCTTCCTGTCCTGCAGACGTGACCAATCTCCCTCTACTGACACCCTCATCCGCTTAGCCGAACTCGTCCTCACCCTCAACAACTTCTCTTTCATTTCCTCCCCCTTCCTACAGACAAAGGGGGTGGCCACGGGTACCCGCATGGGCCCAAGCTATGCCTGCCTCTTTGTAGGTTATGTGGAACAATCCCTCTTCCGTACCTACACTGGCCCTAAACACCACCTCTTCCTCCGTTACATTGATGACTGTATCGGCGCCGCCTCGTGCTCCCACGAGGAGCTCGAACAGTTCATCCACTTCACCAACACCTTCCACCCCAACCTTAAGTTCACCTGGACCATCTCTAACACCTCTCTCCCCTTCCTGGACCTCTCTGTCTCCATCTCGGGTAACCACCGAGAAACCGATATCCATTTCAAGCCCACCGACTCCCACAGCTACCTGGAATACACCTCCTCCCACCCACCTTCCTGCAAAAATGCCATCCCCTATTCCCAATTCCTTCGCTTCTGCCGCATCTGCTCCCGGGATGAGGCATTCCACTCCCATACATCTCAGATGTCCTCATTCTTCAAGGACCGCAACTTCCCCCCTGCAGTGGTCGAGAACGCCCTCAACCATGTCTCCCGCATTTCCCGCAACTCATCCCTCACACCCCGTCCCCGCAATAACAACCAAAAAGAATCACCCTCGTCCTCACGTACCACCCCACGAACCTCCAGATCCAATGCATCATCCTCCGACACTTCCGCCATCTGCAATCCGACTCCACCACCAAAGACATTTTTCCCTCCCTACCCTTGTCTGCTTTCCAGAGGGACCACTCTCTCCGTGACTCCCTTGTCCGCTCCACACTCCTCTCCCACCACACCCGGCACTTTTCCCTGCAACCGCAGGAAGTGCTACACCTGCCCCCACACCTCCTCCCTCACCCCAATCCCAGGCCCCAAGAAGATTTTCCACATCAAGCAGATGTTCACCTGCACATCTGCCAATGTGGTATACTGCATCCGCTGTACCCGTTGTGGCCTCCTCTACATCGGGGAAACCAAGCAGAGGTTTGGGGTCCGCTTTGCAGAACACCTGCGCTCAGTTCGCAACAAACAATTGCACCTCCCCGTCGCGAACCATTTCAACTCCCCTTCCCATTCCTCAGACGACATGTCCATCCTGGGCCTCCTGCAGTGCCATAATGATGCCACCCGAAGGCTGCAGGAAAGCAACTCATATTCAGCCTGGGAACCCTGCAGCCCAATGGTATCAATGTGGATTTCACAAGCTTCAAAATCTCCCCTACCCCAACCGCATCCCAAAACCAGCCCAGCTCATTCCAGCCTCCCTAACCTGTTCTTCCTGTCACCTATCCCCTCCTCCCACCTCAAGCCGCACCCCCATCTCCTATCTACTAACCTCATCCCGCCCCCTTGACCTGTCCGGCCTCCCTGGACTGACCTATCTCCTCCCTACCTCCCCACCTACACTCACCTTTACTGGCTCCATCCCTGCCTCTTTGACTTGTCTGTCTCCTCTCCTCTATCCATCTTCTATCCGCCTCCACCTCTCTCCCTATTTATTTCAGAACCCTCTTCCCCTCCCCCATTTCTGATGAAGGGTCTAGGCCCGAAACATCAAGCTTTCCTGCTCCTATGATGCTGCTTGTCCTGCTGTGTTCATCCAGCTCCACACCTTGTTATCTCTGAAACAAACTATTAACTGCTTTTCTTCAGGCTGAGTGTGTTTTCTTTTACTGCAGAGAACAGAGAGCGTTCCTGAGCTTGTGGAGATCTGATGGCTTCTCCCTGACCCATTCACAGCTTCAAGCTGTTGACCTCCCTGGGAAGTGATCAGGCAGGCAGAATACCTTTGCCATTGGCACTGTTCACTAGCGTACAGACCAATCAGCTACTTGTTGGCAGCATTTGCACACATCCCTTGGCTCCAATTTGTTTGTGAATCCTCGACTACTGCTTGAACTAGCAGCTATGTAAACAGCACTTGGTCGTGGTCAGGTTACTTGCTTTCAACAAAGCGCAGCAATCCCTCAACAATCTCTGGTTGTTCAAACAATTCTTTTCCTATTTCAGTCCACTATTAAAAACACAGAAAAAGGAAAGGATACGGTACTATTCTAATCCCATTTACCTGCCCTTGGTCTATAGCCAACTATGCCCCAACATTTTAAGTGCTCATGCAGTTGGTTGTTAAAAGTTGCAAGTGTAGGTACCTCTGTCACCTTCTCAGGCAGCAAGATCCATACTTCTACCACCCTCTGAGTGAAAACAATGCTTTCTTAGATCTCCTCTAAATCACTTACTCCTCATGCCCTCTCGTTATTTTGAACCAATTTCTCTAATCAACCTGTTTAGAATGTGTTATTACACATCTCTGGAGTAGGTGGGACTTGAACTCGGGCCTCCTGGTTCGGGGGTCGGGACACTGCTACTGTGCCTTCGTATCCTTCCCACAACATGGTGTTCAAATTTGGCTACGATCCCTAGATTGTGTAGTTAGTTATTATTAAAATAAAAGTAACCTTGTCCACTTCTGATAACCGTTTTGTCCTTGTGTTTTCCCATCAGAAACCTGACAAGGTTATTGAAGCTATAAAACCAGAAAGACCTGTGATACCAGATGAACCACAAACACAGCCCAAAGTTCCGAAGAAAAGACAAAAATATAAGCCCCATCAGGGAGCTCTCAATTCTGCCAAGCTGAAGGACATTACCAAGCCATTGGCTGAGACAGAAAAGGAGTTGTTCCAACAATACCAGTCACCACCCTGTATCGAAGAGCCCCCTCCACCTCCCTGTGAGATTTACAGAATGACGTCCTATTTCCAGAATGTTCTCAAAATCCAGAATAGCCGACTACCATTAAACAACAGCATCACCTTTGATCAGTTTGGGAATGTCACTTCCGTGCAAAGATTGAAGCCGAACCAATTCCCCAGGAAGCAGCTCAGGCCAATCTTCCAATTGCTCGACATGGATCTGGAGCCGGAGACACACAGACCATTTATGAGAGAGACACTGAGACCTTTGGTGTTCCGAAGTGGCAACTTTGGAAAAAAGTTTATTCCCGCCAGGTACAACATGAGGAGAATCCTGCAGAAAATTCCTGGAAATGAGGAGGAGCTGAGGACCCTGGGGCAGGTGGTAGATGGGAAGGTAAACCTTCACGGCTCAAACAGTAACAGGCCAATTGGTAGACCTGTTACAGCACAGCAGCTGAAGCTGAGAGAGCCATGTGTTATTTCCACCACTCCAGACTTCATCGAGTTCATCCCCGATGGGGCAAAGGACAGGAACTGTTCAAACTATGACCAAAATCCTGAATACGATGAGGAACAGTTCAGCAGATTAAGACCCATTTGCAACAGCCTGGTCAACCCCCCAGCCTTGGTCGAAAAACTGTCCAGAAGCATTGTAATGTAACTCCCTTCGGCAAATTGTTGAACACAGCCCCTTCCTTCTGTGAGCACTCTCTACTTAACAAGTCCTTTATGACTGCCTCTTCCAACTGCATACATTATCCCAGTTGCCTTGATGTTTTACCTGACATAACATATGTACTTCTAGCCAATAAAGAGAAAGAATTATGGACAAGATACCTGAATTTCTTCCTGGAATATGTGCAGGCAGACAGACAGAGCCCTTCAGGGAGCGCTCTGCTAGCAGTTAGCAGTTAGCATCATCACCCTATTTAGTAGCAACAGTTTGGGTGACCACACCACAATTGTTACCAATCCTTTACTGTTATCTCTCTCAACCCATCCCCAGTTCTTTACATTTGTCCGTGGATGAGTATGGTGGAGCTTCTCTAAACTGAATCTCCACTTCTGCAAAACCAGGGTCCTTGGGAACAAGCACCCAAATCCTAACAGACCCTGAATTGTGGGCCATCATATCAACCATGTTCCTGAATCTCTGGGTAATATGTTAATCCAACACATCCCTCACATGGAGAGCTGATGCCGGAGCTTTCCATTTAGTCTGTCTCTTGCACACAGCAGCAGTTTGAATTTGTATTGATCACTATAGTGAAGAGAGGCCAAGGTTTCAGTCTCCATCAATTAGCATCACAAAACTTACACATGCCCCAGTGCAAACCCCGAGAGCCTGGGAGGTTGTTCCTTCCACTGCAACACAGTACTTCAGGTGAATTCTTTATTATGGAATTGGTGGTCACCAGGTGCTATGGCATGAAGCGATTTCTTTATTTAGAATTCAGTCTCAAAGAAAGCGTGGGTTTAGATACAGCATAAAGCTACCTCTACACTGTCCTTATTGAACACTCATAGGACAGGTACAGCGCAAGGTTAGATACAGAGTAAAACTTCCTCTGCTGTTTTAAACTGAAAGTAAGGCGACTTCTACACTGTACCTATCAAACACTCCTGAGACAGGTACAGTAAAATACAGAGTAAACTTCTATAATCTTTTAAGCAGAAAGTAAAGCCCTACAGTATCCCCATCAAACATTCCCTGGATAGGTACAGCACAGGGTTAAGTACAGAGTAAAATTCCCTCTAAACTGTCCCCATCAAACACTCCCAGGACTGGGACAGCACAGGGTTAGATACAGAGTAAAGCTCCCTCTACACTGTCCCCATCAAACACTCCCAGGACTGGGACAGCACAGGGTTAGATACAGAGTAAGGCTCCCTCTACACTGTCCCCATCAAACACTCCCAGGACAGGGACAGCACGCGGTTAGATACAGAGTAAGTCTCCCTCTACACTGTTCCCATCAAACACTCCCAGGACAGGGACAGCACGGGGTTAGATACAGAGTAAAGCTCCCTCTACACTGTCCCCATCAAACACTCCCAGGACAGGGACAGCACGGGGTTAGATACAGAGTAATGCTCCTGTATGTAGTGGTGATCTGCCAAAATCATACCCTCTTATAATTTCTCCGCGCCTTATCATCCTGCACTTTCCTTTTCAGTTGCTGGTGGATGAAAAGGGCATAAATTGGTTGATGGAATGGCAGATTAGTGTCAAGAACTGTGATGTGATTAATTTCAGAAGGCGAACCCAGAAAGAATAAAAACTAAAGGACACAATTCAGAAAGAAGGTGCAGCAGCAGAGTGCCCAGGATGTGTATGTGTAACCAACTTTAAATGTAGTTTCAGTCCTTAAACTAGGACAGGTGAGAAAACAATATCCTGGGCCTTAACAATAGAGTATAAGAGAAAGAAGGTGCTGTGGAATTTACATGGGACAACGAATTGTCCAAACTGGAATATTTGGCTGACATTTGTAGGTGGAGTAATGGTATTGTCACTGGACTAGTAATGCAGGCCTCTGAGTTAATGCCTTGGGAGCATAGGTTCAAATGGCACATGGTGACATTTGAATTCAATAAAGTACAGAATTAAAATCTCTAACCATTGTTATAAAAACCTAAGTTACAAAGGGACAGTGATAGGATGCAGAGCTGGGCTGAGAAGTGGCAGATGGAGTTTATCCCTGAAAAGTGTGAGGTGATTCATTTTGGAAGGACAAACTTGAAAGCAGAACACAGGGTTAACGGAAAGATGCTTGGCAGTGTGGAGGAGCAGAGGGATCTTGGGGTTCATGTCCACAGTTCCCTGAAAGCTGCCACCCAGGTGGATAGAGTTGTTAAAAAGGCATGTGGTGTGTTAGCTTTCATTAATAGAGGGATTGAGTTCAAGAGCTGTGAAGTTATGCTCCAGCTATACAAAAGCCTGGTTTGGCCACATCTGGAGTATTGTGTCCAGTTCTGGTCACCTCATTACAGGGAAGATATGGAAGCGTTAGAAAAGGTGCAGAGGAGATTTACCACGATGTTGCCTGGAATGGAGGGAAGGTCTTATGAGGAAAATGTTGAGAGAGCTAGGGCTTTTCTCTTTAGAACGACGAAGGATGAGAGGTGACTTGATAGAGGTGTACAAAATGATCAGAGATATAGATAGAGTGGACAGCCAGAGACTTTTTCCTGGGGTGGAGGTAGCTATTATGAGGGGGCATAGTTTTAAAGTGAGTGGAGGTAGATATAGGGGAGACGTCACGTTCTTTACTGAGAGAATGGTTGGGGCATGGAATGCATTGCCGGAGAGGGTAGTGGAGTCGGCCTCATCAGGAGCATTTAAGTGGCTATTAGATAGGCATATGGATGATAGTATAAGGTAGGGGTGGAGGTTAGATAGACCTTAGGATTAGGGTAAAAGTTCAGCACCACATCGTGGGCTGAAGGGCCTGCATTGTGCTGTACTGTTCTGTGTTCTATCTACAGCAGTGGATTGTCAAGGTTCAAGAAGCAGCTCACCACCACCTTCTCAGGGGAATTACTAAGGCATGAATGAATAACCACATCCGTGTTCTCCTCCACTTTCACTCTGGTGGCACCTCAGTCCTGACATTATGCTTAGTGTTAGCTGCTGCTTATTTATTGAGGAGTACAGGGAAACAGACCTCAGTCAAACTCTGTACAGCCTATCTGTCTCAGGTAAATAAAACTACTGATTGGCTAAGCCCATGTCTCACGCATGTCTGTGCATTCAAAGGATCACTCCAGGTTTCTGGCCACCGGGAAGCTTGGTGCAGGGAATAGAGCTTCCAGTTACACACACAAACATCACTGAATTAGGTGATTATTCAACTCCTCAGTGATGTGATGGATTTTCCAAGGAGCTATCAAATTATTCTCACTCCCGTTGCAGAGAATTACAGGAAGAAGGTGACCTCCTCAGATAACTAACGTGCATGAACCCTGTCATTTTTATTAAGTCAATAATATCTAGGTCATTCCAGGCTTGGAGGGCTGAAGGGCCTGTTCCTGTGCTGTATTGTTCTTGTTCACTCAGACTCTAACACAGGTACAACTCAGTAACATAAGCGCCATCTCAGACAAAATAAGACAAACTTGTTTGGTTTGATATTGCATTACCCCATGTTGGAAGAAAATGAAAGGATTAGGTTTGAGGAAGGAAAAATGGAATAGAAAGCAAAGGTCACATGACCAGCTTCATCAACACCCAAACCCTCCTTTTACTTTTGCTCATTTTAAAACTGTGGACCGAAATGAGAACGAGCTGTTTTAGACCTACATTTTTTAAAAGCAAGGAATTTGATACCCTTCGTTGATCCTGTTTGTGTTGCCTTGAGGTCCCAGATGAACTGAGGCCAAGGGATGGTTCACAAATGAAGCTGATTGGTTTGTGGACGATGGAACCAATTATCAATGACACAGGATCTCTGGCTGTCAATAACTACGTGAATGGGCTGTGAACAGGATGGAGAGGACTGAGGTCAGACCAGAGAGAAACAACAGGTCTGCATCACCCAAAAAAAACTCTCAATTGTTACAGACCAGACCAAATCCCCTCAAAATATATTAATAAGATAGCCTAGACCCTAACTTTTTCTTATTTTAAAGGTAATTGTAAGATGTTGTGTTCCAGATGCAATTCAGTTGGTCAAACTACTCAACTTTAAGCAAAACACACTTCATTTTTACATCGTGGTTAAAATAAAGACGAAACAAAAGAATTGACTCACCTGTAAGTCTATTGAAATGCTTAACAAGCTAACATATGTATTAACTTACTACTAATTAACTGTTCCAATATCATTACATCCCATAAACACACCCTTGGCAAAGGCAACTTCAGTAAAATACATTGTCTCATGAGCAATTCTAGCAGCAGGAAGAGAACCCCAGGTTTTAGCTGTAACAGAGAAGGGAATAAGAGCTTCCACATCCAGCATCAAGATCCCAGCAATTGCTGAAAGCTAAAACTAATAATCCTGGTTCTGTGGGAGCTTGACCCCACTCATTCAGGCTGCTTCTATTGTTCCAACTTCACAAAAAAAACCCAAGGCCTTACAAGCTTAATTAGCTTTGAGCAGACTGCTCATCACCTCTGTCTTGACCTCGCTTCATAAGAAAGGGACAAAATACACCTCTTAAACCCATAGTGTCAGCACACAATTCTCTGCAGTAAGCCACTTGAAATGTGAAAAAAAGTGCTTTTATTTCTTTCACAGGTTGTAACTTTGTATTGGATAAGTCAGAGACCTTTCAAAGGCTACAGAACTGTTCTCCAGCTTTCCCCCTGCAAAATATTGTGAATGCTGGAGATGTGAAACAAAATCACAAAGATCTGGAGAAACTCAGCTGGTCTGGCAGCATCTGTGCAGAAAGAAACATAGGTAATGTTTCAACTCCCATCTGACTCTTCTTCAGAATTCTTCTTCTGATCTGCCCATTTCTCACCAGTTCAGAGAGACACCAAGTTCTACATTTATAGACAGTCACCAGATTATGAACAGGTTCTATTCTTGAGTCCATTCACAAGTTGATTTGTATGCAAACTTGGACATAATACGGGATAAAAGGTACTGCAGATGCTGGAGAATCCGAGATAACAAGCATGGGGCTGGATGAACACAGCAGGTCAAGCAGCATCACAGGAGCAGGAAAACTTGACGTTTCGGGCCTAAACCCTTCATGCGGGATGTTACATATGGCTGTTCATCCTCATCCCACTGAAGTGTAAGCAGGCTTGAGTTTTTGTATTTTAGTTTGACAGGTTAAGTTGGTTAACTTGGCAATTTTAGAGGCTATTTACAATGCATGGTGCACTGTCTGGCTGACCAGACCAAATTCAATACAGTGTGGAGCTGGAGGAACACAGCAGGTCAGGCAGCATCAGAGGAGCAGGAAAGTCAACATTTCAGGTCGGGATCCTTCATCAGGACTGGGAAGGGGTAGGGAGCTGGGTAATAAATAGAGGGAGGAGGGGTGGAGCTGGAGGAAGGTAGATGGGATGGTGATAGGTGGATGCAGGTAGGGGGTAGTGAGTGACTGAAGAGTTTGCTATCTCCGACCAGACCAAAGTGCTGCTTTATCTATGTACATTCACCTCATAGTTGTCTCAGCCAAACCCCATTAATGTATCATAATGAAAACTTTGTGGAGATCTGAAATCAAAACAGAAAGTGCCGGAGAAACTCTGCAGCTCTTCGGAACTGAATTCTTGGCTATTCTTGACTGAGAGCCTGAACAACCAGTAACCCAATGAAATACTTGAGCCCCTGAGCTTAATCGACAACGCTGGCTCTCATTTCAAGTGACCCCTCATTTCAATCAATGAAAATGTGAAGTGTCTGGAGGACTAAGACTTTTATTGCATAGTAGTGAAGCAATGTTTTTTTTAAAAGGGTGGCTTTAACCTAGTGAAAAGTTAACAATAAATCTCCTTTTAAAAGCTTTTTTAGCACATACCACTGTCACTATATGGTTAATCACTTCTATTAAAGTGTACAATGGAAGTACCATAGTGCAGTATGGGGGCTTTTTTACAGGATATGAGCATCACAGCCTGGGCCAGCTTTCTTGCTGATCCCTAATTGCCCCTTGAGAAGGTGGTGGTGAGTTGCCTTCTTGATCCGCTGCAGTCCATGTGCTGTAGCTTGACCCATCGTGCCCTTAGGGAGGGAATTCCAGGATTTTGACCCAGCGACAGTGAAGGAATGGTGATATATTTCCAAGTCAGGATGGTGAGTGGCTTCGGTGGGGGGGGGGGGGACCTTGCAGGGGGTGGTGTTCCCACGTATCTACTTCTAGATGGAAGTGGTTGTGTGTTTGGAAAGTGCTGTCTGAGGATCTTTGGTGAATTTCTGCAGTGCATCTTGTAGATAGTACACACTGCCGCTACTGAGCGTCGGTGGGGGGCTGCTTTGTCCTGAATAGTGTGAAGCTTCTTGAGTCTTGTTGAAGTTGCATCCATTCAGGCAAGTGAGGAGTTTCCCACCTCCTAACTTGTGTGTTGTAGATGATAGGCAGGCTTTAAGGAGTCAGGAAGTGAGTTACTCAATGCAGGATTCCTAGCCTTCTGACGTTTTGTTTTAATTCATTCTCAAGAGGTGTGCATCAATGGCCCAGTCAGCATTTATTGCCCATCCATAATTGCCCTAGAGGGCAGTTAAGATCAACCACATTGCTGCGGGTCTGGAGTCACATGTAGGCCAGATCGGGTAAGGATGGTAGTTTCTGTCCCTAAAGGACATTAGTGAATCAGATTTTACAATAATTGACAATAGGCTTGTGGTCATCATTAGGCTGTTAATTCCAGATTTTTATTGAATTTATGGCAGGACTTGAACGCAGACATTACCTGGGTCTCTGGATTACTAGTTCAGTGGTAATACCACTAGGCCATTGCCTGCCCTTGTAGCCACTGTATTTATATGGCAAGTCCCATTTCGTTTCTTGATGTTGCTTGTGGGGGGTTCAGCAACGATAACACCACTGAATGGTCAAGGGATGATGGTTCGACTGTTTCTTGTTGGAGATGGTCATTGTGTGGCATGAATATTACTTGGACACTTGTCAACTCCAGGTCTTGCTGCATATGAGGTCAGGGAAGGAATGGAGGGCAGGAGACAGAAGGACTTTGGGGAAAATGGAGATTTGCAAAGTTATGGCTCATGTTGAAAGGTGAGTTTAATGCCTGAGGAGACACCTGAAGGAATGATTCACATTGCATTAACTTGACTCTTGTCATTTGCGAGGCCAGTGAGTGACTCATTGACCTCCCACAGCTTTTTAGCTAAGGCTTGGTCTTGTGCTAATGGGCTGGGCAGAGTGAGAGAGCAGTCACTGTCGATGTACTTTCCAGAGACACCATCCATTTCCTTTGACACAGCACAGTAGATGGGACTCACAGCTCCTTGCTCTGAAGACTGGAACACAAGATAATTCAGAACGTCAAACAACAAAAGATCAACAAACCAAATTGCTCAAATAATCAGTTGAATTGCAAACAGCTTTGAAAATAGAAATATGTGCATGAGAATGGAAAGTTACATACTTGGTCAAAAAGTCATATAACACGGAAGCAGACTCTTCGGTTCAACTTGTCCATGCTGACCAGGTTTCCCAAACTGAACTAGTCCCATTTGCCTGTGTTTGGCCCATATCCCTCTAAACCCTTCCCATTCACGTATCTGTCCGAATGTCTTTTAAATGTTGTAATTGTACCAGCCTCCACCACTTCGTCTGGCAGCTCATTCCATACACGCACCACCCTCTATGTGAAAAAGTTGCCCCTCAGATACCTTTTAAATCTTTCTCCTCTCACCTTACCCCATATCCGTGCCCCTCAGAGTTATCAAAACATTAAGGGGAATTGATAGGGTGAACAGAAAATACTTCCGTTGGTCCTGGGCTCAGACATTTCAGGAGTGAATTCAGGAAAGATTTCAGCAGACAGCCAACAGTAAAAGTTTGGGACTCTCACCACTCAAAACCAGCCACCTAATGATTCTAATCCCATTTCCCAGCACTTGGCCTTGTATATCACAAGTACACATTTAAGTATTTTGTCAATGTTATGAGGGTTTCTGCCCCTCCAATCTTGACAGGCAGTGAGTTCCAGATTCCCATTAGCCTCTGAATGAGAAAGTTTTCCCTCAGATCAGTGCTAAACCTTCTGCCCCTTGCCTTAAATCTGTACCCCCTGGTCATTCAGCCCTCCATCAAGGGGAAGTTTCTTCTGGTCTACCCCATGTCCCTCAATTTTTTTTTTTAACATCTCAATCACATCCCCTCTCAATCTCCTCTGCTCCAAGTAAAACAACCCCAACCTATCCAATTTCCCTCTTTGTACTGGGCCTAGACCCTTCATCAGAAATCAGTTTTCTGATGAAGGGTCTAGGCCCGAAATGTCAAGCTTTCCTGCTCCTCTGATGCTACTTCGCCTGCTGTGTTCATCCAGCCCCACACCTTGTTATCTCGGATTCTCCAGCATCTGCAGTTCCTATTATCTCTTTGTACTGCCTTTATTTAAATGGACAGGAGCCAAAGTGAGGTGGCTGGGTTCAGGCCACAGATTGACAGTGTTCTTATGAGATGGTGGAACAGTTCAAATGGCCTCTTCCTGTTGTAGTTTTTGGCATGTTATGAGAATGTAAGTGGTGGTACAGAAACGTAAGCCTTTTCTTTGCGAGTTACCAACACACAGACAATGACCAGGAACTCATTGGTGCCTCTGGCCAGTTCACAAGCAACTTTTTATGAGTTCTGACCTTGAAAAAGAAGATTCCAATCAGGTTGAAGATAATCCTCAGTAACACATTGTAGTTCCGCATAATTTCTGTCATCGCCACTCCTGGATGCACAGCATTCACCGTCAGTCCTGGAGGAAATCAGGGGGGAAAATGTCAGACACAATCTCAACATGAGGCCCACTGACAAACAAATATCCAACATTCCCCACCCCCTTGGCCCCCATCAAGTTGCTGTGATTCTTACTCAACTATTCGGCTGGAGACGACATGGAGAGGCCACTCAGCCCATCATATTGATCCAAACTCACTCCAAGAAGAAACAAAACTAACCCCAGCACCCAACTCTTTCCATAGTTTCAGTGTATCAAAGGAAGAAGTTAACGTTTCATGGAGGGGCTGAGTGATTTGGGGGAGGGATTAATGTTACATAGGATGGGTGCTTTGGGAAGTTAACACTCAGGGGAGAATTATTTTTATGGGATTAACACTTCAGGGTAGTTAGGGTTATGCCAAGAGACAATTTTCCCCAGCAGATGGGTTTCGAGTGAGGGGGTCTATTCTCAGCTTAGGAATACATCTGCGTGGGACTAAGATGAGACAAAATATCTGCAATGAACACATCTTGAACTTTTGGAATTCTTTACTCTTGAGCACTCAGACTGTTTATTGAGTTTACATACTCGAGTATATTTGGCACCAGGATCGATCTTTGGACAACAATTGAATCAAAGGGAATGTGAGGAGCTGGCAAAGATAAAATTTGATTTTGAAGATTGTACTGAGCGAGGATGAAGTTGGCACTGACTGTGATTTCTGACATTTTCATAACAGCATAAGAAACAGGAGCAGGAGTAGGCCATCTGGCCCCTCGAGCCTGCTCTGCCATTTAATAAGATCACGGCTGATCTTTTTGTAGACTCAGCTCCACTTACCCGCCCACTCACCATAACCCTTAATTCCTTTACTGTTCAAAAATTTATCTAGCCTTGCCTTAAACACATTCAGCGAGGTAGCTTCAACCGCTTCACTGGGCAGGGAATTCCATAACCCTTTGGGTGAAGAAGTTCCTCCTGACCTCAGTCCTAAATCTGCCTCCCCCTTATTTTGAGGCTATGCCCCTTAGTTCTAGCTTCACCTGTTAGCGGAAACAACCTTCCTTCTTCTATTTTATCTATTCCCTTCATAAATTTATATGTTTCTATAAGATCTCCCCTCATTCTTCTGAATTCCAATGAGTATAATCCTAGCCTACTCAGTCTCTCCTCATAATCCAACCCTCTCAACTCTGGAATCAACCGAGTGAACCTCCTCTGCACCCCCTCCAGTGCCAGTATATCCTTTTTCAAGTAAGGAGACCAAATGGATGACCTCAATTTACGAACATTGTACTCCATCTGCCAGACCCTTGCCCGCTCACTTAAAGTCATAGTCATTGAGCTGTAGAGCAGGGAAACAAACCTTTCAGTCCAACTTGTCCATGCCGACCAGATATTTTAAAGTAATCTCATCCCATTTGCCAGCGTTTGTCCCATATCCCTCTGAACCCTTCCTATTCATGTACTTGTCCAGATGCCTTTTAAATATTGTAATTTTACCAGCCTCCACCACTTCCTCCGACAGTTTGTTCCATACTCACACCACCCTCTGCATGAAAAAGATACCCCTCAGGTCCCTTTTAAATCTTTCCCCTTTCACCTTAAATCTATGTCCTCTAGTTTTAGAATCCCCTACCCCAGGGAAAAGACCTTGGCTGTTCACCCTCACCATGCCCCTCATGATTTTAATTAATTTCTATAAAGTCACCCCTCAGTGTCCAAAACTCCAGGGAAAATAGCCCCAGCCTATTCAGTCTCTCCCTCTAGCTCAAGACCTCAACCCTGGCAACATCCTTGTAAATCTTTTATGAACCCTTTCAAGTTTTGCAATATCTTTCCTATAACAGGGGAAGCAGAATTGAACACACAGTATTCTAAAAGTGGCCTAATCAATGTTCTGTGTAGTTACAACTTGATCTCCTATACTCAATGCACTGAGCAATAAAGCCAAGTGCACTAAAAACATTTCTCACTATCCTGTCTACCTGTGACTCCACCTTCAAGGAACTACAAAACTGCAGCCTCCTCTCCACCTATCCATCTTCTATCCGCCTCCCCCTCTCTCCCTATTTATTTCAGAACCCTCTTCCCCTCCCCCATTTCTGATGAAGGGTCTAGGCCCAAAACATCAAGCTTTCCTGCTCCTCTGATGCTGTTTGGCCTGCTGTGTTCATCCAGCCCCACACCTTGTTATCTCGGATTCTCCAGCATCTGCAGTACCTTTTACCTCTGCCCCAAGGTCTTTGTTCAGCAACATTCCTGAATAATGTTGGTTCATTGTTTACCATTAAGTCCTACCCTGATTTGCCTTTCCAAAATGCAGCACCTCACATTTCATCGAAATTAAACTCCATCTGCCACTCAGTGGCCCATCTGATCAAGGTCCATTGTACTCTGAGGTAACCCTCTTTGCTGGCCAGTACGTCACTAATTTTAGTGTCATCTGTAAAATTAACCATACCTCCGATATTCACATCCAAAATCATTGTGAACTTGGAGTCTGTTACTACAATGCCCATTACATGTAGCCCTTTTAGGTCAGCAGTGTTGAATGTGTCAGGGTATAAAAGGTCTGCTCCTGCATCAGTCCCGGTCCTCGGAGTGCTATTTGTACCTGTGTGTTTGAGCCGCTGAGACAGCTCCTCGGTGAATAATATATTCATCAGTTTGGTGTTGTTGTACATCGCATCCTTCCAGAATGTTTGTGGATTCTCTCCTTTGAAATGCTTAAAGTCAACCTTTCCATACCGGTGATTAGTTGAAGAGACATTCACAATCCGGGCACACGTGGAACGTTTCAGCAAATCTGGTGATGAATAATAATCGAGTGAAGATGGATGAGGTCAGAGTGAAAATGATCATTGAGTGAAGGTGAATGATGAATAACTAATGAATAATGATGATACAGTGAAGATAATGATGGATTGGAGATGATGATAATGAATGACTGAAGATGAATGGTGGCAGAGTGAAGATGATGATAAGTGAAGATGAATCATGATATTCTGAAAATGAACAATTATTCAGTGAAGCACTCACCCAGTAGCAGGTTGGTCAGGAGGAATGGGCCGAGGTGGTTTGTAGCAATGGTCAGTTCAAGACCCTCAGAAGTGATTGCCCAGTCCAAACCTGAGAGGGAGATATTTGCTGCAATTAATCCCATTGAAGAGTTATGACCCATGATAAAGTCTCTCCAGTTCCTTTCTGCTGTAAAAACACTGCAGGCTATTTTCACTGCTAGGATCAGATCAAGGCTGGAGTGGGGGGAGCGCACGGGAGTGTGACCAAGAATCTGGGTTTGGAATGGGACCAGGCTGGGAGTGAGCGACAGTCCAGGTTCACCCAGGATAACAGGGCCACTGATGCCTCAGGCAGCAACCGATAACCACCCAGTATGTTGTATGTTATAAAACATGGTGCTACTGGTTGAAGATGAGTCAATTGTCAAAGTTTCTGATAAACATAGTGAAATGTTTCAACACTATCCACAAGCTGATCACACAGTCATATGATGCCTCATTATTAATTTAATTGGATATGTTTGTAATCAATTAAAATTGTGATTACTTGATGCTCTTACAAATCATGAACCAATCCGTCTTAAATACACTCAATGACTAAACTCAACCAGCCAGGATGGACTGAAGAGCTATCTGATTTCCTCTGTTTATTGGACAAGCACCTGTCAATCCCAGTGACTGGCTCCACCCACCTCCCCCAACCCAATATGAAATAACTCGTTTTATGATTAGAACAGACCTTGGTATTGAGTGATTCAACGAAAGTGATTCTTCACCAAGTGCAAAACGTAAGGCTGAAGCATTCACAGCAATCTTCAGCCAGAAGTGCCAAGTGGATGATCCATCTCGGCCTCCTCCAGTGGTCCCCAGCATCATAGATACCAGGCTTCAGCCAATTCGATTCACTCCATGTGATAAAGAAACGGTTGGAGACACTGGATACTACAATTGATGTTAATTCAATTCTTAAATGTGAGCTAGACAAATTTTTATCAAGCAAGAGTATCAAGGGATACAGGCCCAAGGCAGGCATATAGAATTAGACCACAGATCAGCCACTGAATAGTGGAACAGATGTGAGGGCTGAATGGCCTACTCTTGTTCCTATGTAGTGAGGTCAGGAGCTAGTGAAACACCAACTGGGCGCCACTGAGCAGGTGCTGCTTGATGACACCTTCACCACTTAATAGGAGCCCAGTGTTGGAGGTAGTATGTTAGCATGGATACAGGATTGACTAACAAATAGAAGACAGAGTTTGGATAAGGGGGGCATTTTCAGGATGGCAGCCTGTAACTGGTGAAGAGACACAGGAATCAGTACTGCTACACAATTATTTACAATATGAATTGATGGCTTGGATGAGGGATGTAACTTTGACAAGTTTGAAGATGACCAAAAATTGTTTTATAATAATATCAATAATTTCATGTCTATGAAAGAATGCTAATTGATGAATTTTTAAATTCTAAATCTAATGTAGAGAAGACATACGACAGGGTATATCAGGGATTAGCAGTGTAAAGCAGTCACATTGACACTGGCACGTAGAGGCATTGGACAAGAGAAAGACTCTACTATCTTGGCCACAACAGCAATATGAAAAAGTCACTGGAAACTAATATCTTTTGGTTCTAAAGGTGGAATTACTTGATGACACACTGGGAAATTAACCGAAAATCTGTCAAAAATCAATGGTTTCTGGAACAGAGTCCCAGGCCCTTCCCTATCCCTTTGCTTAGTCACAGCCTTTACATTACTCAAGCTCTTCCCATTACCTGAGGCACCTGCATTATTTATGAGGATGTCCAGTTGCTTCTCCTCCTTCCTGATCTGCTCCGTGAACTTCCACACGGACTGCAAGGAGCTGGTGTCCAAAATGCGGAGGTGAACGTTACTGTTTCCCGTCTGGTGTCGGATTTCTTGCTTTGCTCTCTCTCCTCGTTCTGCGCTGCGGCATGCCAGGATCACACGGGCATTTCTCTGGGCAAGGTCCTGTGCGATGTATTTCCCAATGCCTGAGCACAGTAACAAAAAAAAAAATTCCTGACAAGGGGTTTGCAAAACAGTCATTTTCCTTTTGGGAACTGGATCTGGATTTGAACGGGATTCCTACTTGAAAGGGTAGACTCGACTGGATGGGCCAAATGGTCTCTTTCTGCACAGTGTCAGTCTATAAATCTGAGAGCAGAGAATTTTTACAATGTACCCTCTCTCCACGGTGGATGGGATAAATATCCAAAGTTAAACTGACTCTTCTCATTCTTTATAATCTGCAGGAAATTGTCTGAAAATGTTGCCATGCTACACATCACTGGGGTAATGTGCTGGAAATCAATGCTAACCCCTGGACCCTTCATGAAAGGTAAATATTTTAAAAGGGGTGCAAAATTCCTCATTCAGAAAGCATGAACCAGGTTTCAGTCAGGCTTTTTTTCCCCCATTTACTCACAGGTTGAGGGCATCGTGGCCTGGCTAGCATTCATTGCCCATTCCTTAATTGCCCAGACGGCAGTTAAGGGTCAACCACATTGCTGTGGGTCTGGAGTCACATGTAGGCCAGACCAAGTAAGGATGGCATTTTCCCTTCCTAAAGGACATTAATGAACCAGATGGGTTTTCCCTGACAATCGACAATGGATTCACGGTCATCATTAGACCTTTAATTCCAGATTCTTTACAGAATTTAACTTCCATGATCTGCCGTGGCAGGATTGGAACCTGGGTCCCCAGAGCATTAGCTGGATTAATAATATCATTGGGCCATTGCTTCCCTAGTGCTGTCACTGATAACTGGTCCACAGACTAATCGGCTATTTGTGCTGGTTGAATCTCTATTTTGTGATAACACTATGGCTTCAGGGGGTGTATTTTGTCTTTTTTTTTGTGAAGAAAGGTTGAGACAGCAGGAGCGAGCTGTCTGTTCCAAGCCCATAAAGTAAACAGTGAGTGAGACTTTGGGTTTTTTCTTAAGGTGGAATAATAGAAGCAGCATGAAGAGGTGGGGTCAGGCTCCCATAGAACCAGGGTTTTGTTTTAACTTACAGTGGCTGTTGGGGTTTGGAAGATGCTACATATTTCTCCCTGCTCCAGCAAAAGTTGCTTGGATACTCTCTCTCAACATTTTCTGTTGATCTTCTTTCCTCCTGAACTGGGTGAGAAGTCACATGACATCAGGTTTAGTCCAACAGATTTATTTGAAATAACCAACTTTTGGAGCACTGTCCCTTCATCACCTGGGGTTTGCACAACTGCTGTACTGTATCCTGCTATGTCCGTTCTTTTATCAACTTTGAATGAGGAGCTGGAAAAGATCGCTGGACTTTGGGGCAGCTTAGGTTAAAAAGAGAAAAACAGACTAGGTAACAAGCATGGGGCTGGATGAACACAGCAGGTCAAGCAGCATCATAGGAGCAGGAAAACTTGACGTTTCGGGCCTAAACCCTTCATCAGAAATGTGGGAGGGGAAGAGGGTTCTGAAATAAATAGGGAGAGAGGGGG
>JAHRHZ010000156.1:1641002-1661989 GCA_024137785.1 Ginglymostoma cirratum | reverse complement strand
CTATGATGCTGCTTGACCTGCTGTGTTCATCCAGCCCCATGCTTGTTATCTCGGATTCTCCAGCATCTGCAGTACCTTTTATCTCGGTTTCTAGAATGAGTTCCCCTGTACGTAGAAAGAGTGTGCACTAGGTCTGTTTTCTCTAGAGTTTAAAAGATAGCAAGATGATCTCATTGAACCTATAAGAATAATAATAAAAAGGAGAAATACCTAGATGATGACTGGAGGATCTAAAACTCAAGGTATAACCTCAGGATAAGAGGTCCATAAGATATAGGAGCCAAATTAAGCCATTCAATCCAGCGAGTTTGCTCCACTATTTGATCATGGCTGATATGTTTCTGAACCTGTTCTTCTGCCTTCCTCCTGTAACTGTTGATCCCCTTACTAGTCAAAACCTCTGTCTTAAATACATTCAGTGACTGGGCCTCCACAGCCTATTGTGGCACTGACTTCCACAGATTCACCACCCTCTGGCTGAGAAAGTTCTTCCCTATATGAGGCTGTGCCATTGGGCCCTAGTGTCTCCTACTAATAAATACATTTTCTCTACTCCACTCTCTCCAGACCGCTCAGTATTCTGTAAGTGTTAATGAGATTCAACCCACTGAGTCCTTAATTGCTCTTCATATGATAAGCCTATCAGACTCATGATCTTCTCTTCTGGACCCCCTCCAATGTTAGTGCATCGTTGCTTAGATACAGGACCTACAACTGCTCACAGTATTCCAAATGCAAATAGGGATGGGTAATAAATGCAAGTCCAGCCAGTGATGCCCACATCCCATGAATAAATTAAAAAATAAAGTTTCTGTTCTGAATCGTTAATGGATAATGTGAATAGTTGTGGTCCCAACTCCTGCGGAGCATCACTCATCACTGGCTGCCTTCTGCCAGTCAGCCAGTCCTCTATCCCTGCTGGTATCTTGACCCGAACACCTTCGGCTCTTATTTGACAACCTCCTGTGCAGCACCTTTTCAAAATCCTTCTGGAAATCCAAATAGATTGCATCCACTGGCTCTCCTTTGTCTATCTTGCTTGTTAACTCAAAAAATTCTAACAGATTTGTCAGGCATGACCTTCACTTGATGAAGCTGTGCTGACTTGGCCCTATTTTACCATGCTCTTCTAAGTCTTGTACAATCTCATTCTTGAGAACGGACTCTCAAATGCTGCCAGTGACCGAGGTCGGGCTAACCTTGGGTCATTCGGGATTGAGCTGAGACATTTATTCACTCTACATTGTGAATCTTCAGTATTTTATATCTGAAGGTTGTGTGTGTTCAGTTGAGTATGTTCAAGGCTAAGATCAACAGTTGTTGGAATTGAATGAAATTGGTGGGTGTAGGGATTGGATATAAAGTGGATTTAATGTAAAGTTTGCTCATGATCTTATTAAATGGTGGGACAAGATAGAGTTATATGTTGTACTTGTTCATGTTTGTTCATGGGATGTGATTGTTGCTGGCCAGGCCAGCATTTATTCCTCATTGTTAACTTTCCTCAAAGGGCGTATTCAAACTCTGTTTATCAAGGGGACAGAGAATGCGTGAGGAATTTATGAGCTGTTGAAGTCATAGATTGTATTCTTCATCTTATTGGAGAAATCCTAAACTCAGCTGGATATCCTCTTCGGGGTAGTATCCTGAAAACAGGACCATTAATTGTAGGAAATGAAAGTCACAAACTTAGGAAATGGAGAATGAGAAACTGGCAGTAATGAGTGTGGTTCTGTTCTTTGATACTACCATGTCTGTTCGACATGGTAACAACTTTGTTGATGTGTTTGATCGTTGGGTGTGGTAGCATAGTCGCCTGGAGGGTTATGAATTGAAGTTTGCGGAGTTAAATAAATCTGCCATTAAAGGAAAGACTAGTCTCAGTAAACAAAGGCCATAAGTTGCTGTTGTGAATTTGTAAAGCTGATTCACAAATGTGTTCAGGGAAGAAATGTAATGAAGTAGGAAAAACGTTTTAAAAACAGGACCTTGATGGTGGTAATCTCTGGATTATTTCCAGTGCTAGTGAAAGTGGATTTGGCAGATGAGTGTGGCTAAAGAATTGGCGCAGGGAACAGGGATTCAGATCCCTGGATCATTGGGATCTTTTCTGGAGCAGAGGTGACCTGATCTGAAGGGGGATCATTATCCTGGTGGGCAGATTTGCTAGTGCTGCAAGAGACGGTTTAAACTAGACTGGCAGGAGGGTGGGATCCTCAACAAGAGGGAGGCAAGTGCTAGGCTGGAAGGAGATACAGTAATCAGAAATAGCAAGTTGAAGAGACAAGTCAGGCTGGAACAGGACAGGGAACGAGGAAAACCTGTTGGATTAAATTGCATCTATTTCAATGCAAGAGGGCTGACAGGTAAGGCTGATGAACTCAGGGCGTGGATAGGTATGTGGGACTGGGATATTATGGCCGTTACTTAAACATGACTAAGGGAGGGACAGGACTGACAACTCAATGTGCCAGCGTATAGGTGCTTTAGGTCAGGCAGATGGTGGAGGAAGGAGTGCAGGGGGAGTTGCATTTTTGATTAAGGGGAGTATCACAGCAGTAGTCAAAAATGAAATAACTGAGGGATCATCCAGTGAGGCTTTGTGCGTGGAGCTAAGAAATAAGGGGATGGTGACGTTATTTAGGTTGTGCTATAGGCCCCCAAATAGTCAATGGGAATTAGAGGAACAAATGTGCGGAGACTTGCAGGAGAAATAGGGTTGTCAACGTGGGGGTTTTAATTTACCTAACATAGGCTGGGACTGCCATAGGGTTAAGGGCTTAGATGGGGTGGAATTTGTTCAGGAAAGTTTCCTTAAGCAGCATATAGAGGGTCTTACTCGGAACGGGACAAGACTTGACCTACTCTTGGGACATAGGGCAGGACAGGTGACTGAGGTGACAGTGGGGGAGCACCTTGGGACCAGTGACCATAGTTCCATTAATTTTAAAATCGTTATGGAGAAGGACAAAACTGGTCCACATCTTCCCGTTCTAAATTGGGGCAAGGCGAATTTTGATGGATTTAGACAGGAGCTTGCAGATGTTGTTTGGAGTAGATCGTTTGCAGGCAAAGGGACCTCTGGCAAGTGGGAGGCCTTTAAAAGTGTGATAGCTAGAGTTCAAGGTCTGTATATTCCTGTGAGGGTGAAGGGCAAGGTTTGCAGGAGTAGGGAACCCTGGATAACCAGAGATATTGAGGCTTTGACCAGAGAAAAGGCGGTGGCATGGCTCAGGAGCAGGCAGCTGGGATCAAGGGAATCCCTGGAGATATATAGAGGATGCAGGAGTTTATTGAACAAGGAAATCAGGAGGGTGAAAAGGGGGCATGAGATAGCTTTTGCTGAGAAGATTAGGATGAATCCAAAGAAAGTATAATAAAGGAAAAAGAATAACTAGAGAGAGAATAGGACCCCTCAATAACTAAAGTGGACATGCATGCGTGGAACCGCAGGAGATCGGTGAGATCCTCAATGAATATTTCTCCTCTGTGTTTAATGTGGAGAAAGACATGAAGATTTGGAAACTTGAGGAAGTTAGTGGCGATATCTTGGGGACAGTCCATATCACAGTACAGGAGGTGTTGCAAGTATTAGTCTGAATGAAGGTGGATAAATCTTCTGGTCCTGATCAGGTATATCCAAGAACCCTGCAAGAGGCTGGAGAACAAATTACGGGTGCCCTGGTTGATATAACTGCATCGTCACTAGGTACGGGTGAGGTCCCGGAAGACTGGAGGGCAGCGAATGTTGTGCCCTTATTGAAGAAGGGCTGCAAAGAAAAACCTGGAAATTATAGACCAGTAAGCTTACCATCTGTGGCGGGTCAGTTATTTGAGAAGATTCCAAGGGATAAGATATACATGCATTTAGAAAGATGGATTGATTAGGAGTAGTTGGCATGGGTTTGGGCGTGGGAGATTATGCCTCATAAATTTGTTAGAGTTCTTTGATAAAGTGACCAGGATGGTTGATGAGGGCAGGGCAGTAGACATAGTCTATATGGATTTCAGTAAGGCCTTTGATAAGGTTCCACATGGTGGGCTGCCCTGGAAGGTTAGTTCACATGGAATCCCGAGAGAGCTGGCAAACTGGATACACAATTGACTTGATGGTAGGAAGTGCAGAGTAATACTGGAAGGATGCTTGTCAGACTGGAGGCCTGTGACTAGGGCTGTGCCTCAGGGATCAGTGCTGGGCCCATTGCTGTTTGTTATCAATATCTAATCTGGATAAGAATGTACAAGATATGATGAGTAAGTTTGTGGATGACATTAAAATAGGCGGTATTGTGGACAGTGAGGAAGGTTGTCAGAAATTGCAGCAGGATGTTACTCAGCAGGGGAAGAGAAATGGCAAATGGAATTTAATATATATAAAGGTGAGGTGTTGCATTTTTGAAAGGGCAAGTCAAATCAAGGTTGGAGTTTCATGGTGAATGGTAGGGTCTTAAGGAGTGTAGTGGAAGAGAGGGATCTTGGAGTTCAGGTGCACGGATCTCTGAAAGTGGAGTCACAGGTAGACAGGGCAGTGGAGAAGGCTTTTGGCACGCTGGCTTTCATCAATCAGGGCACTGAATACAGAAGTTGGGAAGTTAAGATGCAGTTGTACATGACATTGGTGAGGCCGCACTTGGAGGATTGTGTTCAGTTTTTGTCAACTTGTTGAAGGAAGGATGTTGTTAAACTGGAAAGAGTACAGAAGAAATTTACAACCTGAGGGGCAACTTCTTTTACACAAAGGGTGGTACGCATATGGAATGACCTGCCAGCGGAAGTGGTTAAGGCAGATACATTAACAACATTTAAAGGGTGTTTGGACAAATACTTGGATAGGAAAGGTTTGGAAGGATATGGGCCAAGTGCAGGGAAATGAACTCTGTGTAGATGGACATCTTGATCAGCATGGTCCTGTCTCTGTGCTGTTGGACTCTGACTCCATGAGGTCAGAAGTTTAGTGTCCCTGGTGGAACCCAAATGTGGCATTGTCAACACCCCATTGCAGAACTTTGATGATCAGGGCAGTAATAGTTTATTGATGGTTTGTTGATTTCAATGAATTCTCCTAATTCTGTTTGAGTGTTTGCAGGTATCTTGCTTGTCAACACAAATACAGAAGATATCGTGAAGGCATCATCTACGAAACTAGTTAATGAGAATGAAAAATCAGCCCCCAATAAACCAAGATATAACTCGTGAAAATCAAAAAGGAGCCCCAAAAAATCTCAAGAAAAACAAAATTTTTTGTCCCTTGCTACTGCTGGAATATTGGGACCTCTCTCGTGTCTGTTGCCTTAAATTGGCTGAAAACTAGAATAGAAAGTAGAATGTGGACACTGGAAATCCGAAACAAACAACAACAGAAATTACTGGAGAAAGTTAGCAGGTCTGGCAGCATCTGCAGAGAGAAAATGGTTAAAGTATGACTCAGTGACTCTAAACAGTACAGAAACTGGTCCAAATTGTCCATGTAGAGCGAGTTTCCCAAAATAAACTAGTCCGGCTTGCTTGCACGCAGCCCATATTCCCCAAAACCTTTCCTATTCATTTACCTGTTCAAATATCTTCTAAATATTTTAACTGTACCTGTATCTACCACTTCCTCTGGCATGTATGTATGTTCATTCCATGTACGAATCACCCTCTGTGTGGAAAATGTTGCCCCTTGGGTTCGGGTTCCTTTTAAATCTTTCTCCTGTCACCTTAAAAATGAGATTCTTCAGTTCAGAAGGGTCACCAGACTTAGAACATAGAACAGTACAGGACCTTCAGCCCACAATGTTGTGCCGAACTTTTACCCTAAACCTAAAGTCTCACCCCTACCTTATACTATCATCCATATGCCTATCTAATAGCTGCTTAAATGCCCCTAATGAGGCCGACTCCATTACCCTCTCCGGCAATGCATTCCATGCTCCAACCATTCTCTGAGTAAAGAACCTACCTCTGACGTCTCCCCTATATCTACCACCACTCACTTTAAAACTATGCCCCCTCGTAATAGCTACCTCCACCCGAGGAAAGAGTCTCTGGCTGTCTACTCTATCTATACCTCTGATCATTTTGTACACCTCTATCGAGTCACCTCTCATCCTTTGTTGTTCTAAAGAGAAAAGCCCTAGCGCTCTCAACCTTTCCTCGTAAGACCTTCCCTCCATTCCAGGCAACATCCTGGTAAATCTCCTCTGCACCTTTTCCAATGCTTCCACATCTTTCCTGTAATGAGGCAACCAGAACTGGACACACTACTCCAGATGTGGCCGAACCAGGGTTTTGTGTAGCTGGAGTATAACTTCACATCCCTTGAACTCGATCCCTCTATTAATGAAAGCTAACTTATACCGTTAACGCTGCTTTCTCTCCAAAGATACTACCAGACGTGTTGAGTTTTTTCAGCAGTTTCTGATTTTGTTTGTGGCTGAAGATTTGTGTAGTGTGATCTGCCCGTAAAGCTCACTGCACCTCAGTACACAAGTAATAAATCAAATCAAGACTGGCATACTGGGAATCTCAAGTGGTGGAGTTCGACCATTCGCTTGGCACTTTTGGTTGAAATTCGTTGCAAATTCTTCAGCCTTCTCTTTGATGTTTTCTTAGACACTTTGGCCTTTCTTTGCTCTCGGAACATTTATTCTGTCAGGCGATCAGTAATGTTACTGACAGTTGATGCAGCAAATGGCTAGTTCTATCCTTGGCTCTCATACGTTGATCTGCTATTGAACAGAAACAGAGCATGTGGCCCCACTGCCTTACTCCTAAACAGGCAATTATACTTTCCTCTAGTCTAAAACAATTGAAGCTGCTTTGTACTAAATGAAACAACTGCGTGGGGAGACCCTTGACACTTATCTCCTGATTAATGAAAGCAACTTTTAAACTCTTGGCGTCTCTAGTGAAATTTTAAAAGTCATTTGTTTCTGTTTTGTAACCTTCAGATTTATTAGCGGTGTCAACTTTGAGATAATCTTTATCTGTAGTATGTTTACATGCTATGTTCTGTTTTCTTGGTTTATACAAGGGTTTCTGCATTGTAAATTGTAGGTTATCTAGTTGCCATGGAGGCATCAACTCCAACAGCCAATGAGAGAGCCAATGATAACCTTTGAGCCACCGTTCTTCAATCAGAGGTGATCTGCTCAAACATAAGGATAATTAAAACAAAGCACAGTGCCCAAATTAAAACACAAATTGTGGCCATGTGAGGGAGGAATAGCTGGTATATAGCCAACTGATCTTTGGGAGCTAAATATTTTTTGAGCAATGGAGAAGTGATTTTTATTTAAACAGAAACTCTGTACCTTTTTAAATTTTCTTTCACTTCAGATTTGAATCTGTTAAATCCTGAGGACATTGATGATGATGAAGAGTTGAATGACGGTGAGGTGAATGGGAATGGGACGCTTCAGGAAAAGATGCTGCATGAAGCTCGCATCAAGGCAAAAGCTAAGCGGCGGTTGAGGCGCAATTCGTCCCGAGACTCCACGCGGGAGTCAGTGTCAGAGGGTGGTGAGCCGGGGACAGACCCAAACAGTCCCAAAGGAAAGCTCAATGACCGGAAATCTCGGTCTGGAAAAGGACGAGGCCTTCCAAAGAAAGGTAAATCATGATGAGTTACTGTGTGAGGGCTCAATCAGTGCCTAGATGATTCCCAGAAAAAATGTGGGAAACAAGATTCGAGTTCTTCTAACACATTAATTCCAATTCTGTCCAGACTGCCATCCTATTTTCCACCATGTGTAATCAGGATAGATAAAGGGGACTAGCATTTGAACTGTATTTTGATTTCCAAAAGGCATTTGGTATGGTATTGCACATAAGGCCACTGAGTAAGATGAAAGTCTGCTGGGGTAGTTTATTAGCATGGACAGTGAATTGGCTTGCTAATACAAGACAGAGTTGGGATAATGGGAGCATTTTCATTTAAGGGAGACTACAATTATTGACATTATATCTTCATGATTTGGATGAAGAAAATGAATGTACTGTTGCCAAGTTTGCAGATGACACAAAAATTGCTGGGAAGACCAATTTTTGTCCAAGATTTTGACCAAGATTTGTCAGGTTGTCCCCTGGTGTCCCCAACAAGGAAAATCATCCTTCTAGCATCTGGTCTGTCCAGTCCTGTTAGACGTTTATACATTTTAGTCAGTTCCTTTGTATCCTTTTAAACTTGAGTCAAAGCACTCTGTCCTCAAAGGACAGTCCTGTCATCCCTACCATCAGCCTAGTGAACCTTCATTGGACTCTTCTGTGGCAAAAACTGCACACAGTAGTTGCCACCCAAATGGATAAAGGTTGTTAAGAAGGCATATGGTGTGTTGGCTCTCATTGGCAAGAGAATTGAGAGCTGCGAGGGTATGCTGCAGCTCTATAAAACCCTGGTTAGACCACATTTGGAATATTGTGTTCAGCTCTGGTTGCCTAATTATAGGAAGGATATGGAAGCTTTAGAGAGGGTGCAGAGGAGATTTACCAGGATGCTGCCTGGACTGGAGGGTATGTCTTATGAGGACAGGTTGAGGGAGCTAGAGCTTTTCTCATTGGAACGAAGAAGGATGAGAAATGACTTGACAGAGGTGTACAAGATGATGAGAGGCATAGATAGAGTGGATAGCCAGAGACTTTTTCCCAGGACGGAAGTGACTATAATGAGGGAGCATAAATTTAAGGTGGGTGCGCTGCCAGCGGTGGTAATGGAGTCAGATACGTTAGAGACATTTATGTGACTCTTGGATAGGCACATGGAGGATAGTAAAACATAGAGTATGCAGGGTAGATTGATCTTAGAGTAGGATAATAGATCGGCACAACATCGTGGGCCGAAGGGGCTGTACTGTGCTATACTGTTCTATGTTCTAAGTACTCCATGTGTGGTTGGTGCTGCAGTTGATGTGGTGGTACTGGGGTGGACAAAGACAGAAGTCACACATCACCAGGTTATAGGCCAACAGGTTTATTTGAATTCATAAGCTTTTGAAGTACTGCTTTTTCGTCAAGTGAAGTGACCGCAGCAAGTGACAGGAATTTCTGTCCACCTTTCCCACGGTTGGGTACCAATGGAAAGATGTTGGAGATAGGTGGATGGTCACCATGTCAAAGCATCAGGGACGTGTTTGATCTCACCCTCGGATGACTGTGTAGAGTTTTCACATTCTCCCCAAGCATGTGTGGGTTTTCTCCAGGTGCTCTGGTTTCTTCCCACAGTCGAAAGATGTGCAGGTTAGGTGGATTGGCCATGCTAAATTCCTCATAGTGCCCAGGGATTTGCAGGCTCGATGGAATAGACATGGAAAATGCAGGATTACAGGGATAGGGTAAAGGTTGGGTTTGGTGGGATACTGTTTGGAGGGGCGGTGTGGACTTGATGGACCGAATGGCCTGCTTCCACGCTAGGGATTCTATGACTCTTATGACTGCAGATAACTTTGAGAAGGATGATGAAGGAAAATTCACCTTTGGTACCTCTGGTAAAATTGTAGGATCGTTTGTTTTCTGTTTGTTTCCTACTTTTTGTAGGAGTATTTGTTTTCCCTCCTGTATTCCCTCTCGGTAATGATCCCTATTTATATATTCCTGAATGTACTCTAACAGGGAAGCAAAGTGGTAAAAGCCTCTATGGGTCAAATGTTAAAAAGGGAGAAAACATCAAGGTGTGTCAGGGTGAGTTGTCTTTGCTCTAATTATATGTGTGAGGTTTCTGATTGTACGAGATGGACCCAGGAGGCCATTCAGTCCTCTGAATCCATTGTAATTGCCAATTAGATGATAGTTGATCTCGACTTTTTTAATAGGTATTCACAGCAAAAAATCTCTTGATTTGTCTTGATATCTTGATTTGTCCCTGCCAGTACCATCAGCAGCACACAAATGCCAGGCAATGACCATCTCCACTAAGGGACAATGTAACCACTGACCCTCAACTGTCCACATCCCTGGGAGTACCATTGACCAAAAACTCAACTGGATTTACCATATGAACACAGTGGCTACAAGAGCAAGTCAGAGGCTAGGAATACTGCTGAAATATGGAAGCAGGCCTTTCGGCCCATCAAGGCCACACTGACCCTCTGAAGAGTATCCCACCCAGACCCACACCCTGTACCCTATCCCTGTAAACCTGTATTTGCCATGGCTAGCCCTCCTAGCATACACATTTCTGGATACTATGGGCAATTTAGCATGGCCAATCCAACTAATCTGCACATCTTTGGACTGTGGGAGGAAAACAGTTGACCCCGGAGGAAACCCATGCGGACAAGGGAAGAACATGCAAATTCCACGCAGACGGTCACCTGAGGCTGGAATTGAACCTGGGTCCCTGGAGCTGTGAGATAGCAGTGCTAACCACTGAGCCACTGTGCCGCCTTTAAAGTCTGTCAGCTATCTACAAGGCACAAGTCAGGAGTCTGATGAAATGTTCCCCACTTGACTGGATAGGTGTAGCCCTAACAGAACTCTAGAAGTTTGATATTACTAGCACAAATTAGCTTCTTTCTCGGCACCACATCTACAAACATCTACTCTCCCCAGTGCTCAGTAACGGTAGTGTGTTGCAAGATGCACTGCAGAAATTCACCAAAGATCCTCAGACAGCACCTTCCAAACTCACGAAATGTGCCATCTAGAAGGACAAGGCATCAGGCATATGGGACACCACCACCTTCAGCTTCCCAGGCCACTCACCATCCTATCTTGAAAATATATCATTGTTCCTTCACTGTCGCTGGGTCAGAATCCTGGAATTACCTTACTGGGGGCATTGTGGATCAGTGTACAATCCAAGGGCTGTAGTGGGTCAAGAAGGCAGCTCACCACCACCTTCTCGAGGACAACTAGGGACAGGCAATAAATGCCAGTCGGCCAGCAATGCCCACGTTCCATGAGTGAATAAAAAACACAACCAACAGGCGGCATGGTGGCTCAGTGGTTAGAACTGCTGCCTCACAGCTCCAGAGACCCAGGTTCAATTCCACCCTCAGGGCGACTGTCTGTGTGGAGTTTGCACATTCTCCCCGTGTCTGTGTGTGTGTTTCCTCCAGGTGCTCCGGTTTCCTCCCACAGTCCAAAGATGTGCGGGTTAGGTGGATTGGCCATGCTACATTGCCCATAGTGTTCCAGGGATGTGTAAGTTAAATGGATTAGCCATGGGAAATGCAGGGTTACAGGAATAGGGTGGGATGCTCTTTGGAGTGTTGGTGTGGACTTGTTGGATCAAATGGCCTGTTTTCACACAGTAGGGATTCTATATTCTATAATTCACAGCCTTTTGAACGAGGATTTTCAAATTACAGAATAAGCAGAGCGCGATTGTTTGATCTGTGGGTATAACCACTCTGTTTATTCCAGGTGGAGCTGGCGGGAAGGGTGTATGGGGTGCAGCTGGAGTTATTTATGATTATGAAGAACCTGATGCTCGTGATCCCAACTATGATGATGCTGCCCAGGTGGGTATGTTGTCGTGGATCCAAAACATCACTTGGTGCAAGGCAAACAATGGACATAACTTTTTAGGGTTACAGCCCGTTTTGGGATGTGATGTTTTAGGGCCTGTCACCAATTTTTGTATTCTTTCACAGGATGTAGTTATTGCTGACTGAACCAGTAGGAGAAGGTGGTGCTGAGCTGTTACCTTGAACCAGTGCAGTCCTTGAGGTGTGGGACATTAACAGTGCTGTTAGGATGGGTGTTCCGAGTTTTAACCCAGCAACAGAGCAGGAACAGTGATACTGTTCCAAGTCAGGATGGTGTGTGTGGATTAGGTAGGAGCTTGTAGGTGAGGTGGTGTTCCTGTGTAACTGTGTAACAGGTGGAAGAAGTTACAGGTTGGAAAGTTCAAAGAACCTATGGGTGAGTCACAGTGCGTGTTAATGGTGCACCCTGCTGCCACTGTCTTGTCAGAGAGAGTGAATGTTTTAAGTGGTGGCTCCTTTGTCTTTATGATGTCAAGCTACATGAGTTGTAGCTAAATCAGTCTGGTTAGTGGAGAGTATTCCGTTGCACTTCTGATGTTTGTTTTGCCGCTGGTGTATTGGGAGCTGAGTTTCTTCCACAAACATCCTAGCTTCTGAACCTCTCTTGTAGCCACTGTATTTATATGGCTGGTCCAGTTCACCTTCTGGTCAGTGGTATCCAGTATGATGTTGAGTCTAGAGTTTATAAGAATGAGTGGCTTCCTTATTGGAATGTGTCAAATGCTTACAGAGCATGACAGGGTAAAAGTAGGCTGGGGTGATTCTAGAACAAGTGAACACTGTCTCAGAATAAGGGTAGATCACTTAGGACTGAGATAAGGAATTTCTTCGCTCACAGGTGGTGAATCTTTGGAATTTTCTGTCCTGGATGTTCAATCATCGAGTCTGTTCAAGACAAAGGTTGAATGATCTCCAGATATTTAAGACCTGAAGTGGTGTGAAGAAAATGGCATTGAAGTCAAAGGTCAGTCATGTTTTGTTGAATGACAAAACAGGCTTGATAGGCAAATAATCTTCTCCTGTTCCTGATTTTCACATTTCTGTGATTGTGGAATGTTCAGCGATAGTAATGGCAAGGGGAGATGGTCATTGCCCAGCAGTTATACGATGCAAATATTACTTGCTACATACCACCTCTAGCCTGAATGTTGTGTGGGTCTTACTCTATGTGGGTGCAGACTGCTTTGGTATCTGGGGAGTTGCAGATGGTATTGAACACTACTTAATTGTCAGGGGACATCTCCACTTGTGACTTCTAAATGAAGGGAAGGTTATTGAAGCAGCTGAAGATGTTTAGACCCAGACGACCCTGAGAAACTCCTGCGGTGATATGCTGGGACTAAGGTGACTGACATCCAACAACCTTCTTCCTTTGTTCTAGGTATGACTGCAACCAGTAGAGAGTTCTGCTCATGATTTCCATTGATCAGGTTAGGGGCTCTATGGCCATACAGAAATCAAACTGCGCATCAGTCAGCAGGCTGTTATTGAGTAAGTGCTGCTCAAAGAACTGTTGGCACCATCTTCCCTTACTTTTATCAAGAGTAGACTGTAGCAGTAATTGGTCACGTTGGATTTGTCCTACTCTTCGTGTGTGCAGGACATGCTTGGGCAATTTTCTACGTGGTTGGGTAAATGCCTGTGGTATAGCTGTACTGGAACAGCTTGGCTAGGGTTGTGGCATGTTCTGGAGCACATGTCTTACAAAGAACTAGCACGGGAACAGACCCGTCGGCGTTCCAAGTCTGTGCCGGCTCATTTTGCCCTTCCATACTAAAACTGTCCTCACTTGCAGGATCCATATCCCTCTATAGAAGAATAGAATATCCTTTATTATCATGTGTACTGAAAAACAGGAGTACAATGAAAAGTTTACAATGTCACATCTCATGGTAACATCTTAGGTACAAAGTACCTAGGTTCAAATCTTAGATACAAAAAGAGGAATTAAAAAAAGTTTTGTTACATTACAGTGATTCGTAGTATAAGTTAGAAATAAGACATAGTTACAAGGATAAACATTACAGTCAGATAAACAAATTACAGATAAACATTACATTACAGTTGCTCAGGGCAGCGTCTTTCACAATAGGTCTGACCGGCTTCGCAAACTGCTGATCGCCCGTGCTAGACCCTAGTCCAACAACCACCTCCACTCTGCTACAGGCATCCAGCCCACTCTGTTCCAGCTCCCACCCACTCTGTTCCAGCTCCCAGCCATTCCAGCCCACTCCGCTCCGGCCCTCTGCTTCTGCAGGCCCTCGGCTCCGGCCCTCAGCTGCTCCAGGCTTCGAGCCTGCTCTGCCCCAGCTATTCCCTTCATGTTCGTATATTTGTCCAGGTGCTTCTTGAATGCTGCTATTGTGTCTGCTTTCACCACCACCTCTGTCAGCATGTTCTAGGCACTCGCCACCCCATCTTAGCACCTTGAACCTGTTGTCCTTAGTAATTGATGCCTCCCCTGGGAAAAAGCCTCATACTTTCCACTCTATCTATGCCATTGGCATAGTCTATCTTATAGACTTCCGTCAGGTCGCCCCTCAACCTCCTGTGTTCCAGTGAAAACAGATCCAATCTGGCCAAAAACAGAAGTTGCTGGAAAAGCTCAGCAGGTCTGGCAGCATCTCTGAAGAAAAAGTCCGAGTTAACGTTTCGGACCCGGTGACCCTTCCTCAGTTCTGATTGTAGGTTTGGAAGGTGCTGTCTGAAGATCTTTGAATTTCTGCAGTGCATCCTGTTCTAGAGGACTGTTCTTTAATTGTTCATCATCATTCACAGCTGGATGTGGGAGGACTGCAGAGTTTAACTCTGATCTGTTTTCTGTAGAATTGATTAGCCCTGTCAATTGCACGCTGCTTTATATTTTGTCACATAACTAGACTTGTGTAATAGCTTCACCAGCTTGACACCTCATTTTTGGTGCTGTTAATGAACCTGGCATGCCCTCCTACACCCTTCACTGAGTCATGATGGATCGCAAATGGTAAAATGGCAGATAAGCTGGGTCTTGAGACTACAGTTTGTGAAGGCTTTGTCCCCACAAGGACTGTGCTGTGTTCACTCACCCCCTCTTTTGGTAGACTTTTGGCATCGAATGCATGACCATCCATTCCCGAGTCGTACATCTTGAGGTGACTATAAGACCATGAGGTGTAGGAGTGGAATTAGACCATTCAGCTCACCACGTCTGTGCCGACCATAACGCCTTTCTAAACTAATACCATCTGTCTGCACATAGATCTGTATCCTTCTACTCCCTGCCTATTCATGTCTGTCTAAATGCCTCTTACACTTTGCAATCATATCTGTATCTACCACCTCCCCTGGTAGTGTGTTCTAGGCACCTACCACCTTCTGCATATTTAAAAAAAAAAAATTTCCTCACATGTCTCCTTTAAACTTTTCCCCTTTCATCTTAAACCTATGCCCTATAGTGTAGGCATTTCTACCCTGGGTTAAAGACTCTGACTATCCATCTTGTCCATGTCTCTCGTAATTTTATAACCATCTATCAGGTTGCCCCTCAGCCTCTGATGCTCTAGCAAAAACAGTCCAAGTTTGTCCAACCTGTCCTTACAGTTAATGCACTGTAATCCAGGCAACATCCCGGTAACCCTCTCGAAAGCCTCTACATCCTGCCTATACTGTGGCACCAGATCTGCACCCAATACTTCAAATGTAGCCTCACTAAAGTCTTATACAGCCTCAAATGTGACTTTCCAACCTTTTTGTACTCACTGCCCAATGAAGGCAAGCATGCCATAGCGCCTTCATTACCACCAAATCCACTTGTGTTGGCACTTTAGAGAGCTGTGGACTTGCACCTCCATTCAGAAAAAAACACCCCTCTACAACTATCCTGTGTCTTCTGTGACCAAGCCATTCTTGTGTGCAACTTGCCTTGTCACCGTGCATCCTACATTAAAATCCCTCGCCAGACTACGTTCTGTGACCCCATCTTGTCATACCTATTATTACTGAATGATGTCTAGTGATGTCTTTTCATATTTCATAGTGGTTCTTTTTATAACTGAATGGTTTACTAGATTATTTCAGAAGGCAATTAAGTCATATTGCTTTAATTCTGGAGTCGCATTTAGACCAGACCAGGTAAGGATGGCAGTTTTCCTTCCCTAAAATAGTGAACCATATTGAAGACAATCAAGGGCTTTTGCCATCTTCCAGGGCTTTGTTTTGTGCTGGAAAGCTGCAATACTGAGCTTTTGATCTTGGGGCAGAATTTTCCGTCTTGAGACTGAAACAATAGCAGTGTGTTAAAGTCACCAGAGAATTTAGTCAACGTCACCTGCCTTACATCAGGCAGTTAGGTGCTGAAGATTGGCAGGTTTTTTTCTCTTTTCTCACTCCATCATTGTGGAGAGCCTCTAGAATAAGGTGATGTTGTTGAGGTGTTTAATATATGGTGACGAGTTTGTCTGTCTGCTCTGTTGTTAGGGTAAAACAGTGTATGGGACAATGGTCCCAGAACTGGATGAAAATGCACTGCAGAAGACCGTGACTCCAATTGTGAAGGAGTACTTTGAGCATGGAGATGGGCGTGAAGTGGCGGTATGTACATGAAGTCTCTACGTTCCTCATCCAGACCTTTAACTTTAGCATCTTAAGTGTGTTATCCATTATCTTCACTGATTAGTATCATCCTTTGCCCTGTACCTGACATTCCCCTCAACTCACCCCACCTTATGTCTCTATCTTCCATGCCAGTTTTTAATATCCTTCTTTAACCATTTGGATATGTTTTCAAGCTGAAAGTGCTGTCTCACCTTTGATTAAGCAATGCTGGAATCCCCTCCGCTCAATTTCCCATCTGCTGAATCTGAAAACAACTTTTCCTGTACTCACCTGATCAATTTTGTTCTGGTCTGATATAGAGCTTTGTGACAGCCTTGCTGTCGTAGATTTTCAGATTCTCTTCAGATTGGTAGTTTTCAAGTGCAAGCAGGTCATAATGTTAAAAGTAGGGTTGTTCCATTCCTGCATACTACTTTCCTGATTGTCACGTAATCTAGAGCAGACAATTTTGCGTGTCTGGATAATGTTGGGTAGCAGATAATGAGCACCAGGTTGTTGCCACCAACAAGAGACACTCCAGTCACCATCTCATGACTTTCAATGGCGCAGTGATCCCGGCTGAACTGGATCAACCATGTCAGCAATCAGCAGCACAGCTACAGGAGTGCTGTAAAACCTGGCACTGTGATAGCTGGTTCACTGCCTCTGCCCTTTGAGAACCCTCCCTGCCAAATTCCTTGGCAGAGAAAGGGAAAAATATCTTCTCTGATGGTGTACGGAACTTGTGATCAAGAGAACGCTTGGGAATGGGAGGTGCAGACATCATACCATTCCTGTTTTTAAAATCATACATTGTCCTTGTTTGATTTTTAGGTAACTGCTCAACTACTCCTCCTACTTATATTTATGTAACAACTTAACATAATGGAATATTCCAAGGCGCTTCACAGGAGCATTATAAACAAAGTATGACCCCAAGCCACTTGAGGAGATATTAGGTCAGATGACCAAAAGCTTGGTCAAAGAGGTAGGTTTTCAGGAGTGTCAAACTGTTGCTCAGTTAAAGAGTAAAGTTCGGCTGTTTGGAAGCTGTGCGATGAGTAATTCCTGTCAAGAGTTCCCGTACAATGTGGAAGGGTAGAGGTGGAGAAAGAGCTGTAGTCGTGTTTTTCATAACATAGAAGCCAGCTGTTAGTTCCCAGTGATTCCCTTGGCTCCCAACACACGAGGTGGCAAGAGCAGAAATCTGATCTTCCTTTTTCCCAAATTCTGAACCACTTTTCTCTCCCTTTAAGCACTCCTAAAATATTGTTTCCCTCTCAGTCTTGCCACGTGTCCCTGTAACAGTTTTTAAAATGTTTCCTGTGTCTAGGCAGTGCCTAACTGTATTTTCTATATTGAAATTGCTGAAACAATACAAATTGCTGCTGGATTTCATTGCGATTAATCCCCAAAGAAGACCGTTTTAAAATGTTTGTTCTGTGACATACAAGGTTGAAGACTCTGGTATCCAAGTGGGAACACGATGTGACTGTAACAGAGGCTTGGCTTAAATAAAGTGCAGGATTGGGTGCTAAACATTCCTGAATACAAGAAGAAGCAAATAAAGATAATTGCTGAAAAGCTTAAGGAGAATATTAGTATCGGAGAGAAGCACTGTCCCAGAAGGACCACAGATAAATTCATTTGGCTAGAGCTAAGACCTACAGTTGAATTACTGAATATATTTTCTTGTGTATTACTTGATGTATAGTAAATACAGTATGGTATTATATTGGTTACCAACTGGTGGGAAAGGTGCCAAGAGAACATATTTGTAAAGAAATCTCAAAGGTGCATTAACTATCTGGTAGAGATAATGGGAAACTTTCAAATGTTAAGGAGAGGAGAGTTTTCCAGTTCAACAAGAAAGGAAACCATACTGGGCCTGGTTCTAGGAGTGCAGTGGATCAAGAGAGTTAAGTACCAAGCAGCCTTTAGGAGACAGTAACTCTAAACATCTTTGCTTATTCTTTATCATAGTGATCATAAATAATCTGCAGTAAAAAGGGCTAATTAGCAGAGAGCCAATTTCAATGGTCTGTGAATGGATCTAGACCAGGAAAATTGGAATTGAAGATTGGTAGGCAAATTTGTGGGGGGGGGGATCACTGCTTTTCCTTTTTAAAGGTGAGAGAGTTCTGGTGTCTTGTGGGAATACACCTCCAATACAAGGGGTAGTGAGTACAATAACCAGAGAAAGGGCATGTATAACATGTCAAAGTGGGAGCTGATTTATAAAGTTGAGGGAAAACGAGAAAGGAAATGAGCAGAGAAGTATGGAGAGAGATTGACAGCTAACATAACAACAGGGAATCTTAAATATAAATGGTAAAAGTGGGGCTAATTGGGAACCAAAAAGTGATTTGAGCGTAGAGGCAGAGGGCATGACTGAGATATAAATGATTACTTTGCATGCATCTTAATTGAGGAAAAAACTGAAGTCACATTGTGGGTAGTTGAGCTACTAAAACTTGATACTGCACAGGAAATTAAAAGTCATGAGAACTGGACCAGAGGCATCCAAGCTTGCTGAGAGTAGTTAGGCTAGAAATCTAAAGAACTAGATATGCATGGGAGTAGCAACTGGAGAATTACGAATATTACACCCTTGCTCAAAGAAGTGCAAGGATAAATCTACAGGCTAGTTAATTTTACCTGTGTAGTAAGAAAGCTTTTAGAAAATATAATCGTGAACCAAATTAACATTCACTTGAACTGATGTGGATCATTTATTGCTTGAAAACCAGCATGGATTTGTTAAGGCCAAACCATATTTAACTTTGTAGGGCTTCTTGATGAGCTAACATAGGTGAAGGCACTGAGATTGATGTGCATTGAACATTTGATAGTGCCAAATAGCAGGCTCCTCAGCGAAGTTAGAGCCTCCAGCTGAAAATGGACATTGGCAGGATGAATAGGAGATTGGATGGGCGACTGAGAAAATGTGAATGTAGTGGTGACAGTTTGTCAGATTGGTGGAAGCTGTGTAGCAGGATAGCCAAGTGAGAGTTATTCGAACCACTGCTTTTCATGCTTGGAGAAGAGAAATTAAGAAAATTTGATAGTGGTGTCGTTAGGGACTTGGGTAAAGTAAATGAGAATCTGTTACCCGAGGTGAATTTTGAGAACTAGAGGACTCCATTTTTATGTTGAACAGCAAAAGAATGAAAGTCAGTGTGAGGGAAACTTTATTTAGGCAGCAAGTAGCTAGAATCTGGAATACACTCCCTGAGAGTGTGGCTGATTCAATTATGACTTTCAAAAGGAGTTTGGATAATTATATGAAGAGAAGAGCTACACAATGGCAAGGCAGTGGAATTAGTTGAGTACTCTTGCTATAACCATGCTGTGATTCTGTTTTTAGGCACTGCTGCAGGAACTGAACTTGGGCAAGAGAAAGCATGAAGTTCCTTCTCTTGCAGTCTCACTTGCATTAGAAGGCAAGGCGAGTCACCGGGAGCTGACGTCCCGGCTTCTCTCTGATCTCCTGGGGAAAGTCCTTACAGCTGACGATGTTGCCAAGGCCTTTGATAGGATGTTGAAGGATCTGCCTGATCTTATTCTTGATACACCTGAAGCTCCGCAGGTAAAAGTGCAAGCATTTGCTGGTAGAAATCAGCTACTTATACAGTCCTAATTTGTATCTGGGATTATGGGGCATGTTACTTTCGCTTGAGATCCTGTGTGCAACCTTTTACTCACACCGTATACTCCAACTAGCTTTGTGTTACTATGAAATAAGGACAGAAATTAATGGAAATGTGCACCTTGAGTCAACATGTATGCGAGAAAGTGACAGGTTAATGTTTCAGCGCTAAAAACCAAGGTAAATGAGCATGTTATTGCTGCAGGAATTGGAAAGAAAATCAGCTAGCCAAACCACAGAATCATGGACTGAACAGTATCTGAATTGTGATGACTTCTGTGTGGGTTTCTCTCAGCCTGACATTCATAGTATGCACTTTTCAGGATCCAACACTGTCAGATGGTATTCAGACTGTCATGAGAAAGCTCCTGCAAATACTTGCGGTCTCAGGAAATAAGAAGAGATCCTTGTTCTGCCAGATGTCCATTGCAAATTTTGGCCGTTCCAGTACAATACTTACCTAAAGTCATTTGGGAGAAATTTCACTTCCTGGAACATATTGCCTCATCAGAGGTGCTAGTTTTGAGTTGGGATGTTAAGCTCTGGTTTCTTAACCCTGTTTAGAAAGGTGTAAAAGAACTAACGGCACGGCAGAATTGTTGTGTTGTGATCTTTTTACCCAAAACTCACCCTAAACTGGAAGTTTGTGGGCAGCATGGCTTTGTGTGTGTTGGGGAGGTCAAACTTGATTGTCACTTCATCAAGAAACTCAAAGATGATGTTTGAGGACAGGTGGTGGGTGTTGTCTGCATGGAGTTTAGCAAGGCCTTTGAGGTTCCTCGTGGCAGGCTGATAGAGAAGGTGAAGTGTGGGATCTGTTGTGAGCTGGTAAGATGGATATAGAACTGACTTGTTCGTAGATGACAGAGACTAGCAGTGGAAGAGTGATTTTCAGACTGGAAATCTGTAACAAATAGTGTTTCACAGGGATCAGTACTAAGACCACTGCTGTTTGTAAATTCCATGAAGAATGTAGTTGGTCTCATTAGTAAGTCTATGGTCAACTCAAAAAATTGGGGAGCTATTGGGATAGTGAGGAGGATTACCAGAGGATACAGCAGGATATAAATAGGCTAGAGATTTGGGTGGAGAAATGTAGGATGGAGTTTAATCCAGACAAATGTAAGGTGTTGCGTTTTGGAAGATCTAATGTACGAAGGAGGTATACAGTTAAATGGCAGAACACTTAGAAGTATGAACATACAGAGAGATCGAGACAACAAGCATGGGGCTGGATGAACACAGCAGGTCAAGCAGCATCATAGGAGCAGGAAAACTTGACGTTTCGGGCCTAAACC